>PISX010007020.1:0-92549 GCA_004024625.1 Mellivora capensis
GCTTCCCAGGGGAATTCTACCAAACATTTAAAGAAGAATTAATTCCTATTCTCCTGAAACTGTTCCAAAAAATAGAAATGGAAGGAAAACTTCCAAACTCATTTTATGAGGCCAGCATCACCTTGATCCCAAAACCAGACAAGGATCCCATCAAAAAAGAGAATTACAGACCAATATCCTTGATGAACACAGATGGGAACTATTTTTGACTGTGGACTTTTGGTCCTTGAGAACCACTGTTTTGGCCTGAGGGCTTCCTTACAGTGTCAGAAGAAGCAACGTCAGTACTCGGTATATGCTCGTATCTGAAGGCATCTGGCACGGATTTGCTGTGGTGGGTTACTACACTGGGCAGGGAATACCCTAGATTCTCTGAGGAATGACTCGCTTTGTGAGGGAGAGAATACTAGTAGCTCAAGACCATCTCTGCACAACTTTTGTTTTCTCTCCACATGCTGTCCTTCAGCCACGTTCCCTCCTGCCCTTGCTTTTAGAAAACAGCAGTAAAGGTATAAACAAAGAGATGGGCCATGTGGGTGGAGGCAGCCAGTACCTGTCCCTGGAGCCCAGTGGTCTGGTCAGTGGGTTCTATGCTTATCCATACCCATCCAGTACTAAAGAATTTAGGCCTGAAAAATGTTCTCAGCAATGTCCGAATTTGTTCCCATTGACCTGCAAATGGGATTTGGGGATTTCAGCTCTTTACTCTCTGTGGTATTTGGGATTTGGAGAGTGAGGTATAATTAAAATCCACTGTAATTCTCTAATCTCCTCTTAGCCTTATTAACAATGCTGTTAACCCTCTGCCAGCTGTACTTAGCCAGAAGGACTGGAGTGTTCTTATCACTCGCTTTTCCTTTTAGTCTTTTGCCTCCCTATAATGATAATAAATTATTATCACATTGTAAGTACTTATCTGTTAAGGTAATATTTAACGAGAGCTTGCTCGATTCAGGCCATTGATTCTAAGTGCTTTACATGTATTAATTTAATCTTCACGACAACATGATAAAGTTTATCATTCCTGCTTGAGAAATGAGGACACTAAGGCCCAGAATAACTTGCTCAAGGTCATGTGCCTAGTAAGGGGTAGAACCAGATTACACGGTGACAGCCAAGGATGGTGAAATGATGCAAAGCCAGATGAGCATTGGGAAGCAAGGGAGGAAAAAGCCTGGCTGTTCCACAGTAATTAATACTTTTTTTGATAGTTTGCTTTGTTTAAGTAGAGAATTAGAATGAGTCCATTCCATGTGATGGGCTGTTGGACTCTCCTTTCTCTTTGTGTTTACATGTGTATTGAAAGCCTTTTAATGCTCTGAAACACAGCAGTGTGCATCTGATCATTGTTAGAGAAGTTTGTTTGTAAGAGACCCAGGAGCTGTTTCCTCCGGAGAGACATTAAATCAGTGTGCCTGATGTTCACTTTAGTGTTTAACAAAGCCCTAGAGAGAGAGAGAGTCTCATAGGAGGAAGTAGTTGTAGAAAGTCTGATGTTCATTTTTTTTTCCCCACATGGAAATCTTTCTCCTTCCTCTTGTTATAAAAAATAGTACAGGCTCATTACAAAAAGACCTCAAAATGAAATTCTGCAATCCTAATGCCCAGGATTAACTTTGCCGAGTTTGAAGTATGTATTTCTGGACACAATTCTTGGTCTGTAAACACACACAGATATGTATCTGCCTTTCTTTTGCTTTTTCTTTTTTTTTCCAAACACAAAGTTAGTAATCTACATTCAACCCTGTATCTTGTACATGTTTCTCTGTTAACATCCCTTTTAAAGGCTTCAGATTATTTCATTGTGTGGATATAACAACTTGTATTTATGTAGTTTCATAAAGACATAAGGACAGTTTCATGCTGTCCTTAAAAACTGTGTAGACACATGCTTCTATAATCTTTTCTTTTTATAGATTGATTTATTTATTTGACAGAGAAAGAGGTGCAAGCAGGGGGAGAAGGAGAAGCAGGCTCCCCACTGAGCAGGGACTCGAGCCCAGGACTTCAGGATCATGATTTTAGCTCAAGGCAGACACTCAACTGACTGAGTCACCCTGGCACCCCTATAATATTTTATTTGCAGTTGAAATTCATTTGAACTTCATATTTTGGTCTATAAAAATATAGAATAGGAACAGTTTATCTGTAAGACAGCTACCAACTCAACATTCAACAGTTTCTAATTCTGCTCTGTGAATTTTTAGAACTGCAAGTCACTCCCATAGGTGGTATTGATGGTCACCTTCAGCACCCTAGCTGTGTCTCTGCTGCTTACCCAGGCCTCATTTCATTTTTGCCACCTGCTCCAAGTAGGCCACACCCTACTCCTGGAACAGGGTAGGTGGCTGATGAGAGAGAGAACAGAGAGTCCATAGCATTGAGCCCAAGTGGCCGGGCATTGGATCAGTAGTGAGAATATGGCAGTAAAAGTCCACAGAGAGCAATCTAAGACCAGACTGTCTGTCCTTTGTGAATATGTCCCCCCAGGAGTCATTCTGAAACCAGGTTCAGTGTCCGTGGTTCAGCTAATATACCTCACCATGGGGAAGGGAAATTAGAGATTATCTGAGCCAGTGACCCAGGCCCATGGGGGGAGTGGTTGGAATTGCTGCCAGCTTCTTTTGAGATAGTTCCAGAGGTCCTCTAGGCTTTAGCTAGGGATTGAAAAGCCCTGGGGGAGGTCAGTATTCTAGCCAAACAAATATAGGACTTCTAGATTGTTTCTTGAAATTTTAGCAAGAGTTTTGGTTAGGAGATGTTTTTATTTTGAATTCCTTTACGTATTTGAGAATGTTCAGTGAGCATTCTAGATTGTCTTAGAGTGACTTATCCTAATTGTAGCAGAGACATGATTCAGTCTGCCTTTCCTGTCTAACTTTTCTCCTCTTTTGGCCTCCCATTCATTGACCTAAAGGGGTAACCTACCCTTTGGCTACAGCCAATTGGATCCAAGTCCATCACTTGGATTTTCTTTCCTAGAAAGGATGGGGAGGTGGTGCCGAGACTGAACTTGGAGCTGGCCGTTCTGAAACTTGGCTCAGCCTTAGGATCCACTCCACAACTTTCTTCAAGTTTATACCTGTGCCCTACCCGCCAGCACCTGAACACTAGGTCTGAAAAGGACCTAGGCCTGTATGTGTTTGATTAGTTCTCTAGGTGGAGGTGGATCATCATCTAATTTTGAGACACAGTGGACTGGGGCACCAACTCAGAATGCTGTCCTGTTCGCTTCTAACTGCCCTCCCTGCCCCTCTCACCTCTGCCTGGCTTCCGCCCAGGTAAGCAGGATGGACAGTGGAATGGTTCTCCAAGGATCTGGAGCTGTTTCCTTCTGTTTGTCTTCTGTGACCCAGTCTACCCTTTCTGAGCCTTGGTTTTCTTCAGCAGAAGACTAGATCATTGTGGTTCCTTCCAAAAGGAAGACTATGAACTCTTTTTGTATTTATATTAATGCAGCAAATATTATTAAGTAACTACTTGGTACCAGGCATTTTGCTAAGTGTTATACAGCCTGGTGGTGAGTTGTTCTAACTAGGAAAACAGCCTGGAATAGTGTGAAATAGGCACAAGCTTTGTCGGAGTTAATTTTGGGTATAAATCCAATCTCTGCTACTTGTTTTTTCCTTCTTTCCTTCCTTTTCAGGTAAGCTGTCCACCCAGCATGGGTCTTGAACTCATGACCTGGAGATCAAGAGTTGCTGGCTCTCCCTGAGCCACCCAGGCACCCCAATCTCTGCTACTTTGTAGCTTTGAGCCCTGCACATGATATTTTTCTTCCTTGAGCCTCAGTCTTTCCCTCAAAAGTGAAAGTAACAATACCTATGTCATAGGGGGAACCTGGGTGGCTCAGTCAGTTAAGCAACTGCCTTCGGCTCAGGTCATGATCTTGGAGTCCCAGGATCAAGTCCTGCATCGGGCTCCCTCCTTGGTGGGGAGTCTGACACTCTGACACTCTCCCCTTTCATGCTTGCTCTTCCCTCTCTCTCAAATAAATAAAGTCTTTTAAAAAAATACCTATTTCGGGACGCCTGGGTGGCTCAGTTGGTTGGGCGGCTGCCTTCGGCTCAGGTCATGATCCCAGCGTCCTGGGATCGAGTCCCACATCGGGCTCCTTGCTCGGCAGGAAGCCTGCTTCTCCCTCTGCCTCTCCTGTCTGCCTGTGCTTGCTCTCTCTCACCCTCTCTCTCTGACAAATAAATAAATTAAAAAAAAAAAAAAAAGAAAACAATGTTAAAAAATACCTATTTCATAGGGCTCTTATAAATAATTATTAATAATAATTAATATTATTATATAATATATATTATATATTATATAATATATAATTTAATAATAATATTATTAAATAATTATTAGGTAAAATTTAACCAAGGATGTGAAAAACCTGTACTCTGAAAACTATGTGGCATTGATGAAGAGGACACAAATGGAAAGACATACCACGCACATGGATTGGAAGAATTAATATTGTCAAAATGTCCATACTACTCAAAGCAGTCTACAGATTCAGTATAATCCCTATCAGAACACCAATAGCACTTTTCACAGGACTAGAACAAATAACCCTAACATTTGTGTGGAGTCACAAAAGACCCTGAATAGCAAATGCAATCTCGAGAAAAGAACAAAGCTGCAGGTATCACAGTCCCAGATTCAAGGTCTGTTACAAAGCTGTAGTAGAACAATATGGTGCTGCTGCAAAGACAGACACATAGATCTGTGGAACAGCATAGAAAGCCCAGAAATAAACTCATGTTTATATGGTCAATTCATCTACGACAAAGGAGGCAAGAATATCAAGTGGGGAAAAGATAGTCTTATAGATAAATGATGTTGGGGGAAAACATTATTAGGTGCCTACCTCTCCCAGTCTTCAGCTGTGCCATGTTGACCAAAATGGAAATGACTTAAAGGCATAGAGCGCTGCTTAAGATTTCTTGAGTCCCCGTGCTGCCTGAGAAGCTGCTACATTGTTATTCTGATACACTGAGTGAAATGTGTGTATGAGGCAGGAGAGTGCATTGCTGAGTAATCAATCGCCTGAGTCCACTCACCTGGAGAAAGTCTGTAAGTAAATAGCATTCAGGGAATGGCAATTATTTTTTTTTTTTTTTTAAGATTTTATTTATTTATTTGAGATAGAGATAGAGCACTAACAGGGAGAGCTGCAGATGGAGAGGGAGAAGCAGATTCCTTGCTGAGCGGGGAGCCCGACGTGGGGCTCGATCCCAGGACCCCGGGATCGGGACCTGAGCTGAAGGCAGACACTGAACTGAGCTACCCAGGAACCCTTAAGCTGAAGAGGTTTTTAATAGAATTTCTCATGTGATTGAAGCGTTTAATTATTGTTTTAATTTAAAATAGCACAAGGTTCATTTCTAAAAATGTCTACATGTCATAACATCATCAGTTAGTCACAACAAGAAAGAAAGAACAAGAAATTGTCTATAGGTGTGGAACCCGAAACTCAAAAAAATGAAGCTCCCCCGTCTAGTTATGGGGAGAGAAGAGCTTAAAACTGCCATTTCCTGGTGACGCCCAGGTGGCCCAGTAGGTTAAGCATCTGCCTTCAGCTTGGGTAATGATCTCATGGTTCTGGGGTCAAGCCCTGATGCACTGATAGATTGGGCTCAGCCTGGAGTCTGCTTCTCCCTCTCCCTTTCCCTCTGCCCCTCCTCCCACTCATGCATACTCTTTCTTTCTCAAATAAATAAATAAATAAAATAAATAAATAAAATCTTAAAAAAAAAATCTTTAGCTTAATAAGACTCTGTGGTCCTGTCTTCTTTTATCCGCCTTGGTTTTCCACGAAGTCCTGGTCAGCCTGTGTGTTCAGTTTCGAGCTCTTTTCTTCCCACTTTCCAGTGTTACTACGTAGTGTTCCAAGTGTATTAACAAGGAAGCTTTTGAATCCATAATATCCATAAGTTAGAGGACTAACAATTTTTTTTTTATTCCTTGAAGCACTGAACTTGAACTGTTTGGGTAGCTTTTCTGTGTTTGAATCTGTGGATCTTGACTAACCTCTTAAAAATAATGACACAGAATGGAATTGAAAATACCAGAATGGGGGCACCTGGGTGGCTTAGTGGATTAAGCCGCTGCCTTCGGCTCAGGTCATGATCTCAGGGTCCTGGGATCGAGCCCCGCATCGGGCTCTCTGCTCAGTGGGGAGCCTGCTTCCCCCTCTCTCTCCGCCTGCCTCTCTGCCTAGTTGTGATCTCTCTCTATCAAATAAATAAATTAAATCTTAAAAAAAAAAAAAAGAAACTACCAGAATGTTTCCATGGAATGTTTATTTCAGTTTATGTGTATGTGTGGATATGTTTGTTGACTGGATCATGTTTGGTTACTTACCGCTTTTGTTCCTCAGACCAGGACCAGAAGTGAATTATACCTCCTCATCCCCTCTGCTCAGGTGTGATGTATAAGAAAAAAAACCTTTATCAAAATAATAACTTAAAAGATCCACTTAAATAGAAATGGGGAGGAAAATGACCTTACATGTCAAGGGGATACCGTTGTTAGTTCTTGGGCTAACGTGCTTGCCTACCCCTGTCTATGGCCCTCGATTACATTTGCCAGCTTCTGTCTGAGGAAAGCTAAAACACAGACATAGCCCACATGTTACAAGCTATTATTTTATAGGCAGCTTTCTTAAATTCATTTTGTGATTCTTTTGTGTAAACTGAAAAACTCTTGACTTTCAGAGTGGCCATCACTTCTCCCTCTCTCTCCCTCACGCCACTGGCGCTCATCTCAGTCAGCTGTATCTTTCCCCCTTTAGTTGTTTTCTTAAAACAATCATGCACACAAACAAACATAATACCCACAGCTGCCTCTCACCAGTTCAGAGGCTTTCTTAGTGAATAACTCAGCGTGATTTAGCAACCTAACAGTCTCTTTCAGGAACCTGTTTACCAAGTATTTTCTTTTTCTTTTTTTTTTTTTTTAAGATTTTTTATTTCTTTATTTGAGAGAGAGGCAGTGAGAGAGCATGAGCGAGGAGAAGGTCAGAGGGAGAAGCAGACTCCCCGTGGAGCTGGGAGCCTGATGCGGGACTTGATCCCGGGTCTCCGGGATCATGACCTGAGCCGAAGGCAGTCGTCCAACCAACTGAGCCACCCAGGCGTCCCACCAAGTATTTTCAATAGTTACCCCATCCCATAGGCTAACAAGAGTCATGAACTTTTTCTAGTTTACTATTTTAGTTCAACTCAGTTATGATAAGTAACCAGATGTACGTCAGGATAGGATAAAAAAAAATTGTGGCATTCAGGCTTAGAATGACGAGATTCCCAGGCCTGGAAGAGATTTCTGTGATTCAGAAGTAAAAGATGATTTTAAATTTATTTCCATTCATTTACAGAATGAAATTTGTTTAAGCAGTAGTTGGTACTGAGAAAGTCAGGCTATTAAGATGAGAGGAGGAGAGATCACAGTCCAAGGCTCACATATGATAGTCGGAACCAAACAGAAGCCATGATGTTTGCTTTCACCTGTCTGTTACAAAGTATGTTGTGTTCCCGAAGTTCCTTTATAGAAGTTTCTATTTACCCATGATATACCTGCTTATGTGCTTATTAAAAGCACGTAAGAACTAAGTTACCATGAAAGAATTTTTTTTTTTTAACAATTTTATTTATTTAAGTAATCTCTGTACCCAACATGGGGCCCAGACTCACAACCCCAAGATCAAGAGTCACATGCTCTACCGACTGAGCCAGCCAGGTGCCCCACCATGAGAGAATTCTTGATGTATCTCTGGCATCAGGACGCCACTTGGGGGTTCCCGGTCATTGGTGGTATCTCCTGGTGCCTGGGTGGAGACACAGGCAGGGTGGAAATCCGGGGGAAAGCTAGTGTTGGTTTTCCCGGTGACTAGAAGACTGGTGACCAGTAGTTATGATGGCTTGTCTTACTGTTTCCTCACTGCTTCCTATCCTCATGTTGTGTTCTTATCTCAGTAGCATGGCACATGCATTTGCCCGAGTTCCCTACTTGGTGTTAGAGGGCTGGCTGTCAGAGTCTGCTATTTGAAAGTGTTTCATTGAGGTCTCCCTACATGACACATGTGCTTTTTGCTGCCTTTCAGAATTAAAGCCATAGAGAGTCCCAACAAAGAAGATGATACCCAGTGGCTGACGTACTGGGTAGTGTATGGTGTGTTCAGCATTGCTGAATTCTTCTCTGACCTCTTCCTGTCGTGGGTCCCCTTCTACTACATGCTGAAGGTATGTTGGCTTTCCCTGAACTGCTCTTTTTCCTTCTACCTATGGATTTGCTTTGTGCCCTACCACGAAAATACACTTCCATCTCAGGACCCATACAGAGGCGTAGGAACAAAAGCTTGAGTGTTGAACATCTGTGGTCTGGCCTCCCCTTAGAAACAGGAAGGCCTATTTGGCCCAGCTCTGTTACTTTGTATACTGTCTTGGAAACAGCCAAAGCAATTGTGTATTCAAGAGGAGCCTGATAATAAAAGATGGAAATATGATGTCGTAGCCCAGGCATTGCTGATAGTTTACCAAGATCCTGTCTTCACACTGGGTAGTCACACTGGTGTGCAGGAGTCATTGTTTCTAGAAGAAAAAAGTTCTTACTTTTTACTTTGGGGGAAGGTTTGGAGGAAGATGTGAAACGGGCTCTTGGAAGAAGTCATTTTGAGAATGTTGGCAGGTGCCATAGTCCAGGGTCCGCCCTGCCACACCTTGTGTTTGGTAGAGAACCAACCTTGGTCACCACTGTGTGAGGAAGAGGATGAGGAAGTTGAAACTGTATCGATTCTGAGAAAGTTAACATCTTCTAATAGACAGGGTATACATTTTATTGGAAGCCTTAAATACTGTCATCCAATCTTTTTCTTTGTCACTTTTACATTTTGTCTTGCTTCTGTACCTCCAAGTTAAAAAACATTCTCCTGTACTTTTTTCTAAAACAGAGGTTTGGGCATAGAAGTCCTATCCCTATGGAGGTGCTGAGGAAAATGAGTGGAACTAAGTGGCCAGGGCGGTTCTTCCCCGTCCACTCCTGCTCTGCCCCCTTGAGCAGTATGTTACAGCTTACGAGCATCTCCTCAGGCTGCTGGGGGAGCACAGGGTGCTCCCTTGGCCTGTGGGGCTGTAGAGCGGGAGAAGAGTGATGAACTGTGGTTCCTCTGCTGCCTGGGGCTTCCTCCCCACAGCTTACTGGGACCAGCATGCATTGGCATGTGGTTTTCCTCCATCCCAGTGCCTAGCAGAGCAGCTGATACTCCTAGAGGAAGATGAGCTTACAGGCCAAAATATTTTATAAGATATTTGAAAAGTATAACCATTTCAAAAGAAAGCATGATCAGTACAAAATCCTGTCAGCAGTAGAAATATTAGAACTGACTGAGACTTCTAAAATAGATTGCTAGCAGAAGAAATATAGCAATATGAAATAGGAACCAGAAAACGCAGGAAAGAGCCAAGGGAAAATATGAGATACGACAAAGAGTTGAAATAAACAACACACTATATGGCATAAATAACATAATGGAACAAACTTGAAAACTGAAAGACTGAAAAAAATGTATATACATATACACGTATTTCAAAGTAATCTACAGATTCAGTGCATTCCCTATCAAATACTGATAGCATTTTACATAGAACTAGAATAAATAATCCTAAAATTTGTATGAAACCACAAAAGGCCCAGAATAGCCAAGGTAGTTTTGAGAAAGAAGAACAGAGCTGAAGGTATCACATGTCCCAGATCCCAAACTATACTACAAAGGTATAGTAACCAAAACAATAGGGCACTGGCACAACAATAGACATACAGTTCAAAGGAACAGAATAGAATCCTCAGAAATAAACCCATGCTTATATGATTAATTGACTATGACAAAGGAGGCGAGAATATACAATGGAAAAAAGATAGTCTTTTCCATAAATGGTTCTGGGACAACTGGACAGCCACATCAAAAGAATGAAACTGGACCGCTTTCTTACACCATATACAAAAATAAACTCAAAGGGGTTAAAGACCTAAACATGAGACCTGAAACCATAAAACTCCTTGAAAGAAATAGAGGTTGTAATGTCTTTGACATTGAACTTAGCCACTATTTCTAGATATGTCTCCTCAGGCAAGGGAAGCAAAACCAAAAAATAAGCTATTGGGACTATATCAAAATAAAAGCTTTTGCACAGTAAAGGAAACCATTAACAAAACAAAAAGGCAACCTGATAAATGGGAGGAGATATTTGCAAATGACATACCTACAAAGGGGTTACTATCCAAAATATATAAAGAACTCATACAACTCAACACCCGTAAACAAACAAGCAAACCAAAAACCCAAACAATGGGCAGAAAACCATGGGGTGCCTGGGTGGCTCAGTGGGCTAAAGCCTCTCTGCCTTCAGCTCAGGTCATGGTCCCAGGATCCTGGGCCCCACATCTGGCTCTCTACTCGGCAGGGAGCCTGCTTCCTCCTCTCTCTCTCTCTGCCTGCCTCTCTGCTTGTGATCTCTATCTGTCAAATAAAATAAATAAAATCTTAAAAAAAAAAAAAGAAAATGGGCAGAAAACGTGAGTAGACATTTTTCCAAAGAAAACATACAGATGGCCAACAGACACATGAAAATATGTGTCTTTAACATTATTGATCATCAAGTAAATGCAAATCAGAACCACAGTGAGATGTCACCTCACGCCAGCCAGAATGCCTAGTATCAAAAAGATAAGAAATGACAAGTGTTGGTGAGGATGTGGAGATAAGGCAACCTTTGTGTTTTGTCGGTGAGAATATAAACTGGTGCAGCCATTATGGAAAACAGTAGGAGGTTTCTCAAAATTAAAATTCTATACCATATGACCTAGTAATCCTAATACTGGGTATTTCCCCAAAGAAAATGAAAACACTAATTCAAAAATGTATATATGCACTTCTATCTTTTTGCAGCATTATTTACAATAACCAAAGTGTGGAAGCAACATAAGTGTTGTTAATAAATGAATTGATGGGGCGCCTGGGTGGCTCAGTGGGTTAAAGCCTCTGCCTTCGGCTCAGGTCATGATCTCAGGATCCTGGGATCGAGCCCCACATCAGGCTCTCTGTTCCGCGGGGAGCCTGCTTCCTCCTCTCCTCTCTCTCTGCCTACTTGTGATCTCTGTCAAATAAATAAATAAAATCTTTAAAAAAAATAAATGAATTGATAAAGATGTATACTCTCTCTCTCTCTCTCTCGATAGAATATTACTCAGCCATTAAAAAGAGAGATCTTGCCATTCACAGCAACGTGTTTGGACCTAGAGTGTATTATGCCAAGAGAAGTAAGTCAGAGAAAGACAGATACCATATGTGACTTCACTTATATGTAGAATTTTAAAAACAAAATAAACAAAAACCAGAAACAGACAAAAATACAGAGAACAAACTGATGGTGTCAGAGGGGAGGAAGGTGGAGGGGCTTAAGAGGTACAAAATTCCAGTTATAAAGTAGATAAGTTACAGGGCTGAAAACTGCAAGATAGGGAATTTAGTCGCTAACACTGAAAACCGCGGTGACAGATGTGACTAGACTTGTAGTGAGCCTTGTGTATTCGGTGTAAGTGTTGGGTCACTGTGTTGTACACCTGTAAGTAAGATAACATTGTCTGTCAACTCTACTTCCATTACACAAGAGAGACTTAAAAAAAAAACAGTGTGGGAAAAACCAGTACACTCCTACAGTTAAATGGGATGAAATGATCCATAGCTATAGAAATTTGCCTAATCCATTAATTATAAGAAATTGTGGAACATTACATATAACTGGGGCACCATTTATGATAAAACGAAAACAAAAAGCTAAATAGTTAAAATTTTTACATTTTTATTTTTATTTTTCTTAAAAGATTTTATTTATTTGAGAGAGAGAGTGAGCAAGAGAGAGAGAGCATGAGCACGGGGAGGGGGAGGGGCAGAGGGAGAGGAAGAAGCAGACCGCCCCCTAAGCAGGGAACCTGATGGGGCTCGCACCCAGGACCCCAGGATCGTGACCTGAGCCAAAGGCAAATGCTTAAGCAACCGAGTCACCTAGGCACCTGTAATTTCTTAATTTTGAGTGATGGGACCACCGAATGCCTTGTGAGACAGCTGAAGAATTTTCCTTTCAAGACAAATTTTTTTTCAGTCTGTGGTAAGGTTTAAGATTTCAAAGACTGCTGGATTTTCCGTGTGTTTATGTTATTCAAAGACATGTAGCATTT
Organism: Mellivora capensis; assembly: GCA_004024625.1. Classification (NCBI taxonomy): domain Eukaryota; kingdom Metazoa; phylum Chordata; class Mammalia; order Carnivora; family Mustelidae; genus Mellivora; species Mellivora capensis. Next base: position 12,229 of record PISX010007020.1, read on the forward strand.
ACAGCAATATTTTTATGATGTTATTTGGATGTCACAAAATTTAAACTACAAACAGTTTTGAAGTTCTTCATAAGATCCGTCTAATGGTAGTGCCATCACAGTGCAAGCTCTAAGGAAAGAAACTTGGTTTTTGCTTTGGGTCCACCTGGTTGCTGCAGTGAACAGTGTCCCGTCAGCAGAACCACTCATACCGGGAGCTGACCTCAGACTTCCAGAACGTGAGGAAGCCTGACTCCAGCCTGTTCCTGGTCACTTCTGCTAATGGAGGTCACATGAAGTAAAGAGAGGATCCCAAATAAGACATAATCACTAAATCATTTATATTTGGTTTTGAAGTCCATTACAAAAATGGCTTTGCAGCAAAATTTCTTCCCTAATGGTAAAATAAATGTGCCTCCATTAGTAGTCATCAGTGAAAGTGAGAGAATTTATTGCACGTTCCAAACAGATAATATACTTGAGATGATTAAAAATTGATTATGCTGTCAATCAAAATGCGTTCTCCCCACAGCAGTGCATATTCTGAGAGACTTCAGAGAACAGACTGAGAAAAAGCCTCTGAATTGAAGAGTGGGTAGGAAAATACCCCCCTTTTTTGAAAATTTAGAGACTTTATTTATTTATTTAAGAGAAGGAGAGCACACAAGCAGAGGAGTGGGGCAGAGGGAGAGGAGAGCAGACTTTCCACTGAGCAGAGAGCCCGACATGGGGCTCGATCCCAGCACCCTGGGATCATAACCTGAGTCAAAGGTAGACGCTTAACTGACTAAGCCACCCAGGCGCCCCGAAAATATTCCCTTTTAAGGACTAGCATAGACCATATGCCATTGCTACAATCACATGGTGATGTATGGATGAGAAAAGAGACTTAAGTAAGGACACATTAATATTTCTTTTTTTTATTTTTTTTGTGGCTTTTGACATTCACTTAGTTCTGGCCAGTCTGGTCCCACTGTATATAAAGTAGATCCCTGCCTTAGAGAAGCAGCTTCTAGGAGAAAACTGGATGGTGACAGCATTAGAACCGTGGACAGAATTATCTGGTCGGCTGTAATCCGAACTTAAGGAGTTAGTCCGTTAGTGCTCACCTTGCCAAGCGTCAGTTAAAGTAGCACAGGATGTTTGAACTGCAGTAAGAGTGGGCTTTGGTTGGCTCTCGGGAGCGGGAGCATCGCCTGGTCTGTCGGCACTTTGAGGGCAGCTTGATTAAAAAAAAAATAAACAGGGACGCCTGGGTGGCTCAGTTGGTTAAGCGGCTGCCTTCGGCTCAGGTCATGGTCCCGGCGTCCTGGGATCGAGTCCCACATCGGGCTCCTTGCTCGGCAGGGAGCCTGCTTCTCCCTCTCCCTCTGCCTGCCACTCTGTCTGCCTGTGTTCGCTCTCTCTCTCCCTCTCTCTCTCTCCTTCTCTCTCTGACAAATAAATAAATTAAAAAAATAAAAATAAAAAGATGGTGGGGGAGGGGCGCCTCTGGGGCCCCAAGCCAGTTATGCATCTGACTCTTGATTTCAGCTCAGGTCATGATCTCAGGGTCATGGGATGGAGAGATATGACAGGCTCTGCGCTCAGCTGGGAGTCTGCTTGTCCCTCTCCCTCTGCTTCTCTCTGTCTCTCTCCAATCAGTCAATCAATAAAATCTTTAGAAAATTAATAAAAGGATGGTCGGATCTGTGTAGTTCAGGGTACTCCTGGGCTCTAGAATAATTATGTAGATTAAGAAAAGGGAGTTAGAAAAGCTGGTGCCGGAATATCACCATGAGAGTTGAACAGTAATTAACTTTATTTTTTAATACAAGAAAGCTTTTTCATTTGAAAACTGGAAAATGCTAATGATGTAGGTAGAGAGCAGTAATTATTTTACTGTCCCAAGATAGTAGCTGAAGGGTACAGGAAAGACTTGAGCAGACCAGGGAATGCCTCATCACGTTGGAGAGGTACAAAAATGTAGGTGCTTAGCTCTGGTTCTTTCTGGTAGTCTTGCCTTAATTCATCCAGAAAAGATGAATTGAATTAGCGTTTCTGGATTGCTGAGGGGTTGATGTCTACACGAGCAGAGAATACCGCAGAGATTTTCAACACCAATAAGGACTGTAGGCCTTGGGAATACTATTGCTATCTTGTGTGCTTTAAGGACATTAATTTGTGACTTTTCTGAAATCCTACAGAAGAGAAAACTGACTCTCAGAGAGGTTGTTTATGACTTTACCTCAAGTCATAAAGTAAAATAAAATAGATACCAACTAATTCCTAATCCAGTGAGTCATTTCCACTTCATCTTGACCCCGATGCTTGTAATACGAGCATCTATCCCTACATCAGTAATCCATTCCTGAAAATTAGATCTTCTACATAGGAATACCAGCCAAGAGACTATTTACTGCACTTCTAAATGGTAAAAATTAAGATGTATAAATCTAAAATTCCATACCTGTTTCCCAAATATTAGTAAAACACAGCAAAATACCCCATGTAAGTAACAAATACTCAACACTTCTAGCTCTCCAGTTAATATAGTTGGTAAGAAATTATTGCTTCATATGCAGTGGTCCGTGGCACATCTCCTTGAATGCTCTGCATACTCTTTTTTTTTTTTTTTTTAAGATTTTATTTATTTGACAGAGAGAAATTACAAGTAGGCAGAGAGGCAGGCAGAGAGAGGTGGGGGGAAGCAGGCTCCCTGCTGAGCAGAGAGACCGATGTGGGGCTCAATCCCAGGACCCTGAGATCATGACCTGAGCTGAAGGCAGGGGCTTAGCCCCCTGAACCACCGAGGCGCCACTACTCCACATACTCTTTAAAATGTCCACGTGGAATTCTAATTCAATGTCAAGAATGTAGTTTCTCCCTTTTCCTGCACATTCTTTTGTTTAAACTGTTGTATTGAGTTTGGGGTATGTATGTATTAGTGTTAAACCTATATAAGAAACCACTAGAAAACACCGTATGATGTTTGGATATTAAAAACCAGATATCTTGGGGCACCTGGGTGGCTCAGTGAGTTAAAGCCTCTGCCTTTAGCTCAGGTCATGATCCCAGGGTCCTGGGATCGAGCCCCGCATCGGGCTCTCTGCTGCTCCCCACCGAGCTCCCTCTCTCTCTGCCTGCCTCTCTGCCTACTTGTGATCCCTGGCAAATGAATGAATAAAATCTTAAAAAACACACACACACAAAAACAAACAAAAAACCCAGATATCTTGGGGTGCCTGCGTGGCTCAGTTGGCTAAGCATCAGCTTCAGTCAGGGTTTTGGGGTTGCAAGATTGAGCCCCTCCGTCATTGGGCTCTGCGCTCAGTGGGGAGTCCGCTGGGATTCTCTCTCTCTTTGCCTCCCCTATGCGTGCACACACACACACTCTCTCTCTCAAATAAATCTTTTTAAAAGTAAATAAATAAAAAACCGGACGTCTTCCAGAGGGGAATGTTAGAGAGATGGTCTACAGGGTCTGTCTCTAATTAACCTGGCTCTAAGCAGAGGCAATGGAAGCGACAGCTGGTAAGAGATGCAGCCACTCTGCTCTGCATTTTGGGTTAATACAAATGTGGGGTTAAGAAAACCAAGGTTTCTCCGGCAACACCTTTTTATAATTCAGTAGGAGAGCCGGCCAAGCCCAGCAGGTGCGCATGCAGAGTTGCTGGGAAAACTGAGGAACAAACTGTGAAGAGCTGACGGTATCTCAAGGAATTGGCTCCATTTAAGGGCTTGGACCTGTAGCAGAAGGTGCACTTTGAGTGCTCGGTGGAGCTTGGGTTGGTTGCACACACGTGTGTAGTGAGACTAGGGGGTGCCTGGTCTGAATGTTTGCCTTTCCTCTTCCTACTGCCATGCTTTCCCCTCATTGCTTTTCTCACTCTGAGCATTCTGTTTTCCTGCTGTTATGCTCAATAAATGAGCTGCGGAGTCCGTCACATATCAGGGGGTGGAGGGTTGAGGGAGGATGCCTTAAAATCCTAACTTGGATTAGGGCATTTGGTTGAGCACTTAGATATGGGAAGCCGCCTGCATGGACCATCCAGTTCAGAAATTCTCAACCTTTTGGAAATATGTGGAGGAAATTTTGTTTGTAGCTGTTAATAGTCACTGATTTTGTTTAGGAGTATTTCATGGTGTTGTCTGGTATAGTTTGGCTCGAACATTTACACGTTGAAAAATACATACTCTTTATGATAAATTACTTTCACTTATTTTTCCTTTATTTTGTAGCTAGTGAATGTCTTGATTTTTTTTTTTAAATTATATGTATAGGTATATCATTAAATTTTATCTCGGGTAGTAAAAGAGTTACAAAATCATTGTTTAAAAAGGGTATATGTTGGGGGCACCTGAGTAGCTCAGTCATCTACCTTCAGCTCAGGTCATGTTCCCAGGGGTCTGTGATTCAGCCTCACTGCAGAGGGCTCCCTGCTTGGTGGGGAGTCTGCCTCTCCCCCTGCTTGTCTCCCCCTCCCTCCCTTTCTCTTTCAAATAAATAAATAAAGTCTTCTTTTAAAAAAAGGTATATGTTGGTTTTGGGATTTGATTGTAATTACCCCATTTAAAGCTAATCACTTAGGCTTTTACTGTTCCAGAAGACAGTTGGAAGAAGTTGTTGGTAGAAGACAGTTTTCTTGGGACAGAGACAAAGCCCCAGCTATCCTGGATGGTCCAGATAGTTCTTACTTTCTTACAAAATCTATATGAGGTACATTTTTTCTTTAATTTCAGTTAACACCTATTTATATTATAAAGTCTGTACAGACTTGAGCAATTGAGGCAAAGTGAGTTACTTACTAGTAAGTGGCAGAACCAGGATTAGAATCCAGTTTCTCTGAGCCCGCTCGTTTAATCTCTATATCTGTAATATGTAATTGCCTTAAAATCAGTTTGTTGGTTGGAGAGGTCTGTATACTTTTAGATCAAGATTTTTAATTTTGTACTCCTTGTTCTTAATTAGTTTCTAGTTTGTTTGATATATCAATTTCTGGTGGAAGTGTTAAAAATCTATGATTATGGATTTTCTCCATTTATGTATATAATTCTGACTTTTTTAAAAAAGATTTTATTTATTTATTTGACACAGAGAGAGGGATCACAAGTAGGCAGAGAGGCAGGCAGAGAGAGGGGAGAAGCAGGTTCCCCGCTAAGCAGAGAGCCCGATGCGGGGCTTGATCCCAGGACCCTGAGATCGTGACTTGAGCTGAAGGCAGAGGCTCAACCCACTGAGACACCCAGGCGCCCCATAATTCTGACTTTTAAATTTACATAATTCAAAGCTATATTTGGAAGCTATCTATAATTATGTAATTATAAAATTATAAAAACAAAAATTATGTAACTAGATAATTCTATAATTAACACACATAGATACAAAACTATATAATTTGTATTTTCAAAGATATGTAGGTTTGTGTGAATCTTCTTGGCAAATTGTTTTCCTTCTTTATCATGGTTTACTTATTTTGCCTTAAATAATGTTTAGTTACTGTTAATATTACTAAGTGAGCTGCTTTGAGAGTTGGTATTTGATATACCTCTTTTTACTCTTTTATTTAGTGTTCCTAGTTGGCTTTGTCTTAAGTGTGTTTCTTATAAGAAGCATATAGCTGTACTATAATTTGTTTGTAATCCAGTCTGATAGCCCCTGTCTTTTGAAAGCTTGGACCCCTGCTCTCCTGTGCCTATAACAAATTCTAATTCATGAATACTATTTTTCCAGAGTTCTGTAGTTCAGATAATCTAGAGAGTCATCTGTTGAGAACTTGTGTTTCGTTTTGTATTCTGAGCATAGTAGAAGCCCAAAATCCAATACAAATTTCTCAGAGCCAACATGGTTCTTCGGTGGAGTGAGCTTTTGGGCATGAATATGTGCATTTTAAGCTCAAGTTCTCTGTTACTGGTATTAGCCCCTTACCAGTTTTGCATCTCCAGAGCAGACTTAAAAGACTATCTTAGAAAAGCATTGTAGCTTCTTGATTATTTGAATACATTCTTTGGATTGGAATAAGAGGGAATAAGGATATAGAGTTTAATTTAATAGCATAAGAAGTGGGAGATTTTTTTCTTTAAGAAGTTGTAAAATGCACAGATTGGGAATCTCAAGAAGTGCCTTCTGCTTTTTTATAGCACCTGGGCTGTGTGGAACACAATACGGTTAGAACCTTTTAAATTGAGAGAGAATCCAGTAAGTTGTTTATTTAACTTTCTAGGGAAATGAGCATGTCACTGTGCAGATCCCCTTTTTTGCTTGGTATCTTGACAAGAATAAACTTCTGGGACAACTTAAAGTGCTGAGTAGTTGTCATTTGAACAAACAGTAAAACTTTTTTGGACATAAATATAGTGTGACAGTTTTTGCTTTTTAACTTTTTAGGGCATAATTCGTGTGTGTGTGTTTGGACATAATTCTTGTCCATTTTTTATCCCAATGGCAAACTAGAGTTAAGAAAGATAATTATTTTACTTTATTCCAATGCCAAAAGAAAGCGTTAGGAATGATAACCTAGGGGAACAAGGGGAAGATGATGGAGAGCTGACTGTAAAGACTCCAGGAAGGCAAAAACTACCAAAAACTGAGATTCTGCTAAGGGAAGAATTCAAAACATGGCCGGGGTATTTTGTCTATAACAGATGAATAAATGTGACAGACCTACTGGGGTAAGCCAGTGAGAACAAACCTTGTAGATATAAGGCTTATCTAGGAAGAGCTTTCTTTACTCATGCAGGTAAATACGGTGTTCTTCAACTGATTTTTAAGAGTTATGATTAATAAAACTTCTTAAAGCTATAAACTAAAAAGTGATTCAAGTTAGGACAGAAGTTAAGCTTTAGGACGTGGTGTGTTTTCCCCTTTTTTCAGTCTCAACTTTTCCTTACTAGGTCATTTGTCAGGTGTTTTTTCCATCTAAGAAAAGCACACTTGTAGCCTACAGAAAATACTGGAGGGTTGCCTGGGTGGCTCAGTGGGTTAAGCTTCTGCCTTCAGCTCGGGTCATGGTCTCAGGGTTCTGGGATCGAGCCCCACATCAGGCTCTCTGCTCAGCGGGGAGCCTGCTTCCCCCACCTCTCTCTGCCTGCCTCTCTGCCTACTTGTGATCTCTCTCTCTGTCAAATAAATAAATAAAATCTTAAACCAAAAAAAAAAGGAAGAAGAAGAAAGAAAGAAAATACTGGAAATGCTGTTGGAGAACACAGCCGAGGCAGGGCCATCCGCAGAGCAACGGTGGCAGTGTGTGTGGTCAGGATGCCTGCTGCCTGTCCCGTTACCATGGTTACCATGCTGTCTGTCTTCCTGTGCAGTGTGGCTTCCTGTTGTGGTGCATGGCCCCGAGCCCTTCCAATGGGGCCGAACTGCTCTACAAGCGTGTCATTCAACCTATCTTCCTAAAGCATGAGTCCCAGGTGGACACTATGGTGAATGACTTGAAGGACAAAGCCAAAGAGACTGTAGATACCATCACTAAAGAAGGTAAGACTCAGGGGCAGGTGGGAGGACCTAGGGGGTCCTGGGCCCAAATAACAAGCTGCTTCCCCTCCTTTCCTGTCAGCTTTCCTCAGCTAAATGCCAAAGCAGCTCCGTGATCTCTTGACCAACACTTTGCCTGTTGCCCTTTGCTTTTCCCAAGATTCTTCCACCCTGCTGCATTTAAGGCACTGTTCGGTCGGCATATTAGGAAAAAATGACTTTCCTGTGCTGGGCAGAGATTTTAGAGAATCATCTGTATTTATATACAGGTATAATCTCTTTAATTCATTTCAGGTTGAACTGTTTAATATGCTTTTATTATAGGTCCAGAGAATGCCTTTTCACGTCTCCGGATTCATTTATTCAACATTTATTGAGGTGCTTAGTATGTGCCAAGCGTGCTCGTAGCTCTGGGGAGGAGCCAGTGAACCACACAGACCATACTCCTTGAACTTGTGAAGCCGACACTCTTGTTGGGAGATACAGTAAAATTTTAAAGTTACAGGATACAGTCAGCTGATGATCTAGAGAAAAATAAAGTGGATGGATAGAACAATAGGGAGTTCTGGGGGCTGAAGGGAAGTTACTAGTTTTAAAGAGAATGATTTAAGGAATCCTCACCAGAAGGCCATCCTGGATCAGACTTGAAAGAAACTGTGGGGGAGGATTCGCTGGACAGAGAAAACTGCCTGCGCAAAGTGGAGGCGGGAGTGGTGTGGTTGGAAGGGAGTGAACCAGGCCAGAGAAGAAGGAGATAAGGTCAGAGAGGTTGGGGAGTGGAGGCTGGAGGAAGACCGATCACGGACAGCCTCATAGGCTTCTGTAGAGGCTTTGGCTTTAGCTCTGTGAGACGGGTGCTGTTGGGGAACTTTGAGCAGAGGAGAATATGATCCCTCCTGTGCTTTCCCAGGATCTCTTTGGCCACTGTATTAAGAAGAGACTGAAGGGGGACGGGGAGGAAATCAGGAGACCAGTCATAAGGGGCTTGCAGTGATCCACGTGGAGAGGACGACAGTGGCCTTGGTGGTGGTAGTAGCAGTGGGAGGCCGGAAGTCATTGGAGTCTTGGTGTATTCTGAAGGAGGAACCACTAGGATTTGCTTAGGGATCAGGTGTGGAGTAGGAGAGAGGAGTCATGCACGAAGCCAAGCCTTTCAGCCAGAAGAGATGGAAGGATAGAATTGCTGCTGAGCTGGGGAAGACTAGATGGAACCGGTTTAGAGGGGAAAACAAGGAAGTCAGTTCTGGACAGGAGACCAGATGAGATCACAAGGGGAGTGAATATAGATAGAAAAGATGAGGTTCAAGACTGAGCCAGGGGTCCCCGATGTTTGGAGATTGGGGAAATGAAAAGCAGTGGACACGGCACATTGGTAGTGAGTGGCCAGTTGTGGCAGCAGGAAAGCCGTGTGACTGCTGTCCTCTGGGCCAAGCAAAGACAGTGTTTCAAAGAGGAGGGAGGGGTCTGTTGTGTCACATGCTGCAGACAGGTCAAGTAAGGTACTACTGAAAACTGGCTGTCACACTCCGCAGGGAGGGTGGCGCTAGTGATTCTGACAGAACAGTTGGTGGAGTGGTGAGACTGAAATCCTGATTGGAATGGATGTGAGGGATGGGAGGCAAAGCTGAGAAAAGATAGGCGAGTCTTTTGGGAAATTTCCTGAAAAAGGAGAAGCATGGGACTGCCAGCTAGGAGGAGGAACTAGGGTCCTGAGGGTGTATTTTTCTTCTTCTTCTTAGAGTAGAAGGAACAACATAGGTTTGAAGATTAGTGGGAATGATCCAGTAGAGAGCAAAAAAACATACAAGTGAGGGGAGCACTATTGGAGCTGCGACCTTAATTAGCCCAGAGGAACTAGGATCTAGGTTCCAAATAGGATTGGTCACAGGGGCTCAACAGTTGATGATTTATTTATTTATTTTATTCAAATTTTGGATAGTTAACATACAGTGCAGTGTTGGTTTCTGGGGTAGAATTCCCCACTTACATACAACACCCAGTGCTCATCACAAGTGCCCTCCTGAATAGCCATAATCCACCTACCCAGCCCCCCACCTCCTTCCTGGAACCCTTAGTTTGTTCTCTATCGTTAAGAGTCTCTTACGGTTTGTTTCCCTCTCTCCTTTTTTCTCTTCCCCCTTCCCATATATTCATCTGTTTTCCTTCTTCAATTCCATGTATGAGTGAAATCATATGGTGCTTGTCTTTCTCTGATTTATTTCACTTAGATATATATAGACACACACAGACACACACCCATCTTCTTTGTTCATTCATCTCTTGGTGGACATTCGGGCTCTCTCCATACTTGGGCTGTTGTCGACAGTGCTGCTGTAAACATTGGGGTGCACATGCCCCTTCGAATCTGTGTTTTTGTATCCTTTGGGGAAACACCTACTAGTGCACTTGCTGGCTCGCTCTATGGTTAACTTTTTGAGAAACCTCCTTCCTGCTTCTCCACTCCTCCAGAGTGGCCGCGGCGGGTGGCGTTCCCAGGGGCACTTCGGTCTCTAACTGGAGTAGAGATGCTGGCAGGGGAGTTTATGGGATGGTGGGAGATTACAGAAGTCACCCCCTGACTGCTCCTCCGCCTTTCTCAGGAAAGTAGCAGGAAAGGTCAGCCGAGAGACGAAGGGACAGGAAGAGACCATATGAAATCATTGCCTAGGACGGGGACGGGTAACAACGGATCATTTCTGTGGGCCGTCAGCTCCATCTTGCAGCTTCTCCCCTCTGCCACGGGAGTGTGACAGCTGCTGGCCCCAAGGACCGCATGAGCATGAGCGGGACGGCCCAGGCGGTGGGAGAGTGGGCAGACCAGGGCGGTGTCACGGGGCTGCCAGGAGGATTAGCGGCTCACTGGAGATTTGTGTTCAGGAATTTACAGTGAGGCTGGCTCGTCGAGGTGTTCCTTCACCACACGGGTGCAGCTGCAGAACTCAGTGGAGGGCCGCGTCAAGAACTGAAGTGCGAGTGGGACCAGGGAGTGGTTAGTGTCTGACAGTTGCACTTAAACTGGCTGAGGAGGGACAGAGGACGCAAAGGGAGTGCCGAACAGTGGAGAAGAGGTGGTAGGACTGGTGGGTTATAAAAGCAGGTGGTGGGGAAAACTCTGGATCCGGATAGCAGAGGGCGTGAGCCTCGAAGGGCGGAGGTGGTGGGGGCCAGTGGGATGCTTGACACTGATACTGCAGAGGGACTGTGGTCACTGGAAGTGATGAGGATCATGAAGTGAGTGCCGGGGGAGGTAGAGAGGCTGGGGTCCATAGGATGGAATGAAAGGTTATTGGAGGAGGTAGCTGGGAGGCCAACATATTGGAAGGATACGGAAATCACCAATAATTAAAATATGAGTAGTGTGAGAGAGTGATACTAACTTTGGAGCTAAAATCTTCAAGAAATGACCCAGCACAGCCCAACGGTCAGAGGAGATTGGGAAGAGAAAGCCTGGTGGCAGATATAATCTGATGACATGAGATTCTTAACATGGTGATGAAGAACAGAGACTGCCTACCCAACCCTCCAGAACCACTTGTACTAGGGTCAAGGAAGAAAAAAACAGTCACCACCGCCGGTGGGGTAACTGGGTGATGGGCATTAAGGAGAGCACGTGATGGAATGAGCACTGGGTATTGTAGGCAACTGAGGAATCTCTAAATTCTCCCTCTGAAACTAACAATACACTATATGTTAATAAAATTGTACTATAAACAAAACAATAAACCAGCCCCCAGTTGAGAAAAGCAGTGTCCTCAGGGGACAGCCAGAGTTCTGTAAAAGCAAGAAGGTAAAAGAAACATTCGGAGAGTTGGATGGAGATAGAGGAGGTTTTGCTGATGCTTCAATTGGGTCTTAAATTCCAGAGGGCACAGGAAGGGTTTTAGAAGTTGGAGAAAAGTGGCAAGGGACATAGAGTTGCTGTTTTATTTTGAGAGCTCTATAGTTATTAGAAAGTGGGGGTTGAGAATAGGCCTGACCCCAGGGCCAGTGAGTTCCCCAGGACAGCTCTCCAGCGGCATGGATATGTTCTCGCTCTTCCCCTCACACTCCTCGCTCTCTGCCAGACTCCTGGGCCCACCGCTCCAGTCTACTTGCATTCATTTTCCTACAGTTTTAAGTGTTTTCTGACCTGTAGCCTTCATGTCCTCCCACGTGGGGATTGCCAGTTTCTTTTTAAGAAATTTCCTTTCTGTTCCTCCCCTCAGCCTAACCGGCAGCCTCCTGTGACATCACTTCTGTCTAGTTCACTCACATTTCTTAGTCCCTTGGTCCTCTTAGAACTCAATACTCTAAAATCCAATTTTACTTTGATAGGATCCATTCCTAAACAGGAATGAAATGAAATTCCTCAACAGAATGAAAATAAATTAGGATGGACTTAACATGCTGACACATTCCAGACTTTTCTCAGAACTTCTGGATTCTCAAGTTAGTAAATTTTCACAATGGGCTACTTAAGAGAAAGGCTGCAATTTCTTGTTAACTCTGTTCAGCGACTTTAATTAAGGAAGTGAGAACAGCCCTCAGGCTGCTGGTGAAAAGGGCGGGACTGGCATCGCTGAACTCCAGGCCCCGTCAAAGACAGATTTGTAGATCCTCCCAGGAGGCTCTGGAGGCTTCCAGAACACCCCCGCCCCCATCGCACACACCACGCTAATTCTTAGTTTGTTCCAAGTCACATGGTAATTAGGAAGAGGAGAGTTTAGTCTCCCACAGATATATTTTCTTGATGAATGTGGCATCTTGCCACCAACTCAAACACTTACAGCAAACTCTTCCCATCATAGGGGGAAATGGTGGCACAGTGACGAGAATATAAATGTGTATAAATACTCCGTAATTTCTGAGTTGTGAGAGGGAGGACTTTCTCTGATTTTTTGGTCACCATGGGATAGACGACCTAGTTGTTGTCAGAGTGGGACATAGTCCAGTTATACGGGTGAGCATCCAGACGCAAATGAGAATTTTGTGGTTGTACAGGGGAAGGCCTGAAGGCGTCAGGAATCTCTGCTTCTTGTGCTCCTTCAAGGGGGGCAGATGGCTTAGATGACACTGCTACTCTAAGGGGGCTAGGCCAGAGAACCCTGAAGAACTTTGCTGGAGTACTCAGGGTCTGTGCTCTGAAGAGGTCTCGCGTCCATCTCCTGGAAACTCTTAGCCTGGCCGCAAACCTCAGTGTGCTGTTGTCTGTGTAGGAGTCACACAAGTGGCCACCTAGTCACTACAGTTGGCACAGAGCCTGTACTGCAAGTTGCCTTGACACAATTTTCTTTCCTCCTCATAGCCAAGAAGGCAGCGGTGAATTTACTAGGTGAAGAAAAGAAGAGCACCTAAACCACTGACTGGATGAAACGTTTCTGCCCTCGCTGTTATCTTCCTGTTAGCGCTTGGTGTTATATTAGGGACTGTGGTATAATCATTTTAATAATGTTGCCTTGGAAACATTTTTGATATATTAAAAAAAGTAATGTTTTTTTTGCTTTTGTTGTCTACATACATAGGGAGCACTTAAATTTAATGCATTGGGCAGTGTCCACATTTTTGGAAAATATATTTTGCCTCTGGGTAGAAAAAGATAGGTTACCATTCTGCAGGAAATACAAATACAAACTTGAAATTATATATCCCATTGGCTTTGTGCTTCAGCAGGCCCTCTCTGCATGCATTTTCTCTGTACTTCCATTTTAGGATAATCTTTAAGGTTCTACTTCATGTAATGTACAATTTTGTATTAGATGTTTTTAATGTATTTGTGCATACATACATGTAGGGAAACGTTACTGTCTAACTGTGACAGGTATAATGCTCACGGGGAGCACCTGCCAAAAGCTAAAGGCTCCGGGGTGCTGGTGTGATCTGTTAAGTAAGTCTTCAGAAAATTAAGGCAAATGACTGGTATTTCCAATGAATAGTTAAGTGATCAGTGAAGTTGAATGGGGACTGGCTGGGTTGTTCGAACACTGCAGCAGCTGAACACCAGAAGAGCTGTGTTTAGCAGTCACTTTAGTGATAAATGGGGGAAGGTTACCCACACACCAGAATACACAGCTCCCAACTCCCTGTAGAACTAGTAATAGTGTCTTGTGGCCTTTCAAAAAATTTGCTTATAGATTTGTCTGTTTTTAAGATGCTATAATGGAAACCATCCTTGGTTTCTCCTTCAGAGCTGAGTAACAAGTTGGTTTAGTCTTTTTTTTTTACCTCGTCTTTTTTTTTTTTTAAACCAGTTTAAAGAATCCGTAGACTTGCCCACCTTTGATTACATGTATGTTCTTGTTTGTATCATGAGCAGTTACGTGCTAATGACACCAGGCTCTGAGAGCAATTCTGGGAGAATGAAGGATGATAGAGCCTGTTGTCCAGTTAGCAGTGAAGTCAAACGGCCTTCACCTTCTTTCTCTGGCCTTTAAGGTCCAACGCTAGGGGCCTCCCCAGTTTACAAGTCAGAATCATTTGTGGTCCGTTTGAATGCTTTCATCTTTACACTTCGTTTTGATAAACTGCAGATAACTATATAGTTTAAGTATAGAACAAAAAGTTAAAACTAAGATTTCCAGCTTGATCAGCCAGCTTATAGGAACCTGGACAACTCGTCTGGATGAGAAAACCCAAGCTTCACACCAACACTACTGGTAGGATCCTTCTGAATTAGATTACACTGACTAAAACAAAACTGAGTGTAACAAAATGAACAAGTTTAAATATCCAGACTATAAAATACCCTTTAAGGCAAAAAGAGAGGATTAGTTCTCTTTTGGATAACAGGTAAGACTGTAATGAAATCTCTTGATGTAAAATATATCAAAGACATAAAAAATTAGGGACACTATCACCTAAATATTATAATATAGATTAGGATATTTATTCTTTCTGGCAAAACCATGGTAATCATAAAGCATTTTATTAAACTTACCTTAAAGAAAATAAAAACTTTTAGAAAAACAAGAAACTAATGGTTATTGGGAGAAAAATCAAGCCTTAGATTAAAAAAAAAAAATACCTCTAGGAGTATTCAAATCCCTTTCCCACAAGAAATTACACTTATCTTGGTGGCAGAAGAATGAAAATCATGAAAATCAGCAACTTCTATCACACAGAATATGTAACTTTCAGTATACAAAACATTTATCATGCAAGTTGGGGAAATACAAATGTTACTCTTGCTCGTAACTTCTTACAGGCTGTTATCCGTGTAAAAACTACTATAGTAAGAAAATATATTCTGAATGCAATTTTTCTTTGTCTTTCTGGCTTTTCCCTATAGCGCATTCTGTAAGAAATTTAAGTTACTATTTTTGGCAGTCAGAGTGTAATATTAATGACAGGAGAAGTTAATGAATGAGTTGAGCAATCCTGTCCCAGTTTAAATTTCCCAAAGAACACATTGCCATGGCTAGAGTGTTTGGAAAACTGAGCCTGTGTCTAGCTAGAAGATAAGCATTTATTGGTAGATGGTATTTTGGGGAAAGTAAAGTCTGAGAAAGTCCACAGTTCTTCCCCTACTTGAAAGCTTTCAGACCAATAGTTACTGCTGCTCTGGGGAGATGCTTCTACCCACAGCCTGAAGAGAATGAGCATAGCTTTCAAATAGGTTGCTGCCCATCCTGAAGATGTGATATATTAAATGGAAATGGATGTAAATAAAATTCCGTTATCTCATTAAACTGTTGTTTCATTTTATTTTATGGGGCTTTAAACAAATCTAGGATCATTTAAGCGAAGTCTGAAGTAAATCCAGATGAATGAACCTGAAACATGGCTGTTTATAACCCCATTCCTCTTCTGGCCTGAGGTTTTACCCTGGCGGCCATGACCTGTCAGAGGAAGGACTCCAGAAGGAGAACATACCAATCATGCAAAGTTTCTAGCAGTAATTAGGTTTAAAGGAAACCTAAACTGCTTTCTACCGCATATCTTCTTACACATAGTCTCAGAGAAGTTGGTTGCCTCTAAGTGTATTTGTATGTGCCTCCAAATTACTCTGTACGTAAGAGACCAAGGAAGGAGAATGTGAGATTAAAAATACCTGCTTCTTGGGGCGCCTGGGTGGCTCAGTGGGTTAATGCCTCTCCTTCAGCTCGGGTCATAATCCCAGGGTCCTGGGATCGAGTCCCACATCGGGCTCTCTGCTCCTCGGGGAGCCTGCTTCATCCTTTCTCCTTCTGCCTGCCTCTCTGCCTACTTGTGATCTCTGTCAAGCAAGTAAATAAATCTTAAAAAAAAAAAACAAAACCCTGCTTCTGGAGGGTGTGTTTTGGTCAGCTGTATCTTCTACATCTGCTTTTACATGTCTGTTTACCTAGAAGCACGGTGTCTGGAGTAAGAGTTCACATCCTTAGCCATCAGATACTAAGTTCTATGTAGTGCAGTAGGAAAGTGAATATATTTGAGAATGACCTTAATTAAACGTTTTTCTGGCTCTTTACTACAATATTAGCTTATAAAGTCCCTGTATAACACAAGCGTCATAGAGGATTAAGAGCAATAAGGAGGTTCTTTGGTTAGATTGCCGGTTTTCAGACTTCTGTGTTTATTGGATTTTCTCCACAGGGGGAGGGGACTGTTAAAATAGATTGCTAGTCCCATCCCCCAGATTGTCTGATTCAGTAGGTCTGGGGTGGGACTGAAAAAATTGCATTTCCGGTAAATTCCTAGGTGATGCCGATGGTCCAGGAACCACACTTTGAGGTAAAACCATCGGGTTAGGTAAATGTTATCCTTACACTTACTATACATTGGATTTTAGATCTGGCTGCATATTACAATTACCTGAGGAGCTTGCCAAAAATGCTGGTTATCTGCCTCCACTACCAGAAATTCTGACAGTAATCTACAGGCACCAGTATGCTTTCAAAACTCTAGGGTGATTCTAATATGTAGCTGGGGTTGAGAACTCATAGAAACTACTAGCGGCATCAAGAATTCCAATGTCTGGAGAGAGTTTTTCTTAGCTCATTAGTTCACCACGTGTGTGTTTCCTAATGCTGCTTTAACACATTGTCACAAATGTAGTGGCCCAAAACAGTATAAATTTTAGTAGCTTACAGTTCTGGAGATCAGACATTCAAACAGGTCTGCAGGGCTGCATTTCTCCTGGAGGCTGTAGGGGAGAATCCTTTTCCTTCTCTCAGTTGGAAGCTGCTTGTATTCATTGGCCTGTGGCCCCGTAGTATTCCTGCTTCCGCTTCCCTTTTAGAAGGCTCCTTTTGATGACGGTTGGGTCCACCTGGATTGATAGAGGCCACTTTCTCCAGCTGAAGATACTTAATCACACCTGCAAGGCCTTTTGCCATGTAAGGTAATATTCATAACGGTTTTTTTGTGGGGGAGGAGGGTGCACATTATTCTGTCTACCATACCTCATCTCTGGTATAGAGATTTCATTATAAAGTCACCCCCAATATAAAAATAACTGCAAAGAGCAATCTTACTGTTGGGAAGGAAAAAAAAAAAAAGAATGGTAAAGGAATACCTTATCCTCTTCCAAGTGAAAGACTGGCAGTCTGTCTTCCAGAGATAGTAAGAGGATCTTTGGAGTGGGGAGGACACGGGCAGAATTGAGGGACGGAAGTTTTATTAAAAACAGGATTGAGGTGCGCCCGGGTGGCTCGGTTAAGTGGCTGCCTTCGGCTCATTTCGTAATTCCAGGGTCCTGGGATTTAGTTCCCCAGTGGGCTCCTTGCTCAGCAGAGAGCCTGCTTCTCCCTCTCCTCTCTGCTCATGCACTCTCTAGCTATCTCTGTCTCTCTCAAGTCAATAAAATCTTTAAAAACAAGCAAACAAAACAGGATTGAGTGACTCAACGCTGAGACCCATTTCTCTCACTCCACCTTCTCCCACTGGGCTCCCAGACCTTTATCCTCATGGAAATTTGTTGGGACTCCACTCTAGGGAACAGATCAGCCTAAAACATTTCTGATGTTGGAAATTTCCCCTAAAAGGATATTTGAGCCAGATATCCCTTTTTAGTGAAACAGTCTGCAAGCCTTTCCTATGTGCCTAGTATTTCCAATTAACTTATGGGTTTTTTACTCTTAAAAAGCCGTCAATCTAAGAAATCCACTTAACATATAAGCGATCAAAATAAAAACAAAAAGAAATTGGAAGCAAAAAAATATAAACCATACCCCCTGAGAAATAAGAATGACACTTATGAATTAAGAACAGAATGCAGGGCGCCTGGGTAGCTCAGTCGGTTGAGAGTCTGACTCTTGGTTTCAGCTCAGGTCACGATCTCAGGGTTGTGGGATTGAGCCCCGCTTTGGCTCTGTGCTCTGTGTGGAGTGGGCTTGAGAGTTTGTGTCACCCTCCACCTTGGCTCCCCCCGCCCCAACCTCGTGCTCTCTCTCAAATACATAAATAAAAATCTTTTAAAAAATGCTAGAAAAAGGAAATATTCAGATGACAAGAGAGTGTGAGTTGAAAATACAAGAAAAATGAAAAGTTCGGGACGCCTGGGTGGCTCAGTTGGTTAAGCAGCTGCCTTCGGCTCAGGTCATGATCCCAGCATCCTGGGATCGAGTCTTGCATCAGGCTCCTTGCTCGGCAGGGAGCCTGCTTCTCCCTCTGCCTGCCACTGTCTGCCTGTGCTCGCTTACTCTCTCTCCCTCTCTCTCTGACAAATAAAATCTTAAAAAAAAAAATTTAAAGTTCAACAAAAGGGTTGGAAGACAGAGCTAAGGAATTCTAGGAAATAGAACATAAATGCAAAGAAATGGAAATAAGGGGGAAAAAAGATAAGAATAACTTGAAAACTTGTCCAGCATGTCCAATATCCAGATAAGGAGGTCCAAGATCAGAAAGGGTAGAAAAATCATCGATGAAATTTTCAAGAAAATTCCCAGATTTGAACACAAATTTCCAAATTGAAAGGGCCCATTAGGTACCCAGCACAATAGACAAAAAAGTTCCCACACAAAGCACACTATTATGATATTTTAAAATTCTGAGATGTGTTTCAACAAGAAAAATGTGGGTGACAAAAGATCATTAACTGGGACACCTGGGTGGCTCAGTTAAGCGTCTGCCTTTGACTCAGGTCATGATCCTTGGAGTCCTGGATCGAGCCCCACTGTCAGGCTCCCTGCTCAGTAGGGAGTCTGCTTCTCCTTTTCCCTCTGTCCTTCCTCCCCACTCATGCGCTCTCTCAAATTAAAAAAAAAAAATCATGAACTACAATGGTGTGGACTTCCCTGCAGCTATAACATTAGTCAGGAGACCATTAAACAATATACTTGAACTTCTGAAATAAAACAATTTTCAATTCTAATTCTATACTCAGCCAAATTGTGTGAGGGTTTGAATGTGTGAGGGTAGAATGATGATGCGTTCATACATGGTGTAAGAACATTTACCTCCCACCCTCCCACAGAAGTGGCATTTTTCCCAGGAAGATCCTGAAGATTGGCTACCAACAAGGAAGTAACCCAAGAAAGAATGCATAGGATACCAAAATAAGGATATACAAAACAGCAGAGAAGTGAGGCAAGTCGTTCTGGATGATGGTAAAGAGATCCCAAAGTGAAGCTGTGCACTAGGCCTAAAGGGTAGTAAGTGGAGAAGGTAAAAGACTCCAGAAGAGACTTCTTTAGAAAGATGAAATTAAACTATGTACTTACATACATATTTATTTGTTTACTTTGCTCCACACCCAGTACAGGGCTTAAACTCAAGACCTGGGCTGAGATCAAGAGTCAGATGCCCAACGGACTGAGCCACCCAGGCACCCCTGAACAAACTTTTTCTTTTAAAGATTTATTTTAGAGAGAGAGAGGGCACAAGAAGGAAGGGCAGAGGGAGAGTGAGAATCTCAGGCAGGCTCCGTGCTGAGCACACAGGCCAACTCGGGGCTCGATCCCACAACCCTGAGATCATGACTTGAGCAGAGATCAAGAGTCAGACATTTGCCCCAAACTTTTTTTTTTTTTTAAGATTTTATTTATTTGACACAGAGAGAGAGATCACAAGTAGGCAGAGAGAGAGGGGCAAGCAGGCTCCCCACTGAGCAGAGCCTGATGCGGGGCTCGATCCCAGGATCAGGACCTGAGCTGAAGGCAGAGGCTTAACCCACTTAAGCCACCCCCCCCAAACAAACTTTTTGAAAGGACATTTTGACAACTGATAATTTCTGGTTGAGTTAATGATGAATATTCAAAAACCTAAGCAAATAAAAAAAAAATTAACCGAAGAACACACAAATACAGAAAACAAAAATACAACAGCATACTCCATTGTTTCTCACTTTCATGTGCATAAGAATACCTTGGGGATCTTTAACATTCTGGGCTGGGCCAGGGTTTCTGCATTTTTCACAAGTTCCCAGGGAAGAGCAGTACTGCTAGACCCGGGGCCACACTTTGAGTAGCAAAGTACTACATGATTCAGCTATCAATGAAATATATGATATAATGTAAACTATGAATAGTGATTAAAATCAAGAAATATATTGGTAGGAGTGAGGATGGGAAGCATACTTTGGGGGTGATGGAAGGAAAACTAAATCGTCCTCTTCTACAGATGAAAGTTAATGCCTAAAACTGAAACTATTAAAATTAGCTGGCTCTTTAAATTCTGTGTAACACTGATAGTAATAAAGTCTTTAAAAAGGGGCAAAGGATGTGAACAGAAATCACTGAGATAAATACAAATGGCATTTTCAACATATGAATAAGTGATCAGTCTTGCTCACTAGAAAAATTCTGTTTTCTACTTGATTGGCAAAGAAAGGTTCAATTATGCACTGATTGCAACAATGTGAAGAAACAGCAGTACAATGTTACAATAAGATTTCCAACAATCCTTATTGTTCCATAACCAAAGTAATTTTAGACTCTGGTCATCTTTCAGTGGCAAAATTATTTAATTTGACTGCCCCAATATCCAGTGTCAACTTTCCTCTTTGGCTGACTCTATTTTCATTACTGAGAAAGCTATATAGTCACTTTCCCAGCCTGTCATATAGATGAACATGGACATGAGCCACAGTGTTCAGCAAGGAGACTTAAATGAAAGTTGGCTGAGAGGATTTTGAGAAATCTTTAGCTTTCTTTTTAAGGGTGGACAGAAGTGGCTGGCACAGCTATCTCTTCATTCTACCTTAAACTCTGATGTGACTACCTAAAACTCTGATATTCTATCAGCCCTTTTGTAAGCTTGAGACAACGATCCTAGGGGTGTTAGAAACCATGGATAGTGGAATGGAAAGATAAAGTAGAGGGTGTCACTGAGCAGCTGAACTTACACCTATAATAACTTTTGGATTTCATGTTACTTCAAAAAAAGAAAAATTCCTGCTTAAGTTCCTCATTGTTTTGTTACACACATTCCTAAGTGATACAATTTCCCAGAAGATTAATTTTTGTTTTTAATTTTGCTCTAAATTTTGTTTTGTATATACTGCACCAGTATTTACTTGTAAGTCAAATATATAAACTGCTATACTGTTACATTCACTATAAGACATGTTAACAACAGAAATTATTGGAGAAAAAAGTAAAGATTCTAATACCTCTTCCTGTACACCCATGAATCGTTTTCATACAGCTTGGGTGTCTAAGTTCACCTAACACTCAAATGCTGGGTTCACTTATTTTGTAATCAAGTGGAATTTCTTCTTTCAAGCAATAAAAACTTAAAGAAAATGGGATTTACTAGAAGGATATAAAGCACAGTTGATAGAACTCACAGAAGAGCCAAACCTGGCTGCAAAAAAACAGGATTCGGATAACTCAAATTTGTAGACCATTATATATCTTAGCTCCCAACATCTGTATGTCTGTGTTTCTGTTCCAGATTGGAATTCCTGAGAAATAAACCATTGGCCTGGCTTGGGTCATACCCTGTGGTTAAGAGGCAGTCCTATAATTAAAAGCCCTTCCAGAAGCATATGGAGTCAGAGAAGGCAACTCCCCAAATGATGCTCAGTGGACAAAAACAAATGGCTGGATAGGGGTTCTTTTAAATCTTAACAGAGAATTGCCACTTTCAGAACAGTGCTTTGAAATAAAGTCAGAATCTTCAATCTAGTTTAGTTTCTTGAAAAAAAGTACATCTCAAGGTGTTAAAGCATGGGTAATTTTAAAACTCCAATTAAAATGATGTTCTTAAGCCAACAAAATAAGCAAATCTAAGGCTTAAAGTCCAAGACTTTCCATATATCAAAAAAATAGTAATTAAACATTCAGTTACAATAACTGACATAATATCATCTATAGACGTCCAAGAGGATTTAACCATTTTCTTCTAGTTTTAAGCTCACACTTAGCTTCCACTACCCATTTCATTGATTTCAATGATCTCCTCTACTAGCATTTAGTTCATAAGCAAAAGAGCAAAAGCTAAAATAGTCAGTTTCAGATTTTATTTCATTAACTTAAAAGCTGAAGAAAATGTGTATTTCAAATCTTTATTTAAACTCATTTATCTGAAACATGTTTACACACAGGGCAGATACAGGATTTCATGTAACTTATGGCAGAGTCCACTGTCCATTTAAAAATAGGCTTCTTTCTTCCACAAAAACTGTGTTGAAAAGCAAAGAAAATTTCTTTTATACTGTATAAGAGCTAGATGCAAACTTCTGATGTAAATTTATTTCATTGTCAACTCTGATGCAGAAGCTGGGAGGCAGAGATGTCCACAGTTTGGTTAAATGATGCAAATAAAAAGCTTCCATTTCTTTAAGATATAAGTTAGAAGCCTTCATTCACTATCTCTCACAGTAGCACCACAGACTTGACTCTCAAACTGGTCACTTCTTCTTCTTTCCTTTCCCTTTTTTACTTCCCTCTCCTTGCTGAAGACTTTGGTCACCACCTCCTGTTTTTTGTGTCCTTGTTTTTAGTTTAGGTATCATTTCTGCTACATACAACATTACTGACTTACCTAGGAACAAAAAGTTAGGCTTAGTGTATAATCTAAGGAATAAGACATAATAAGTGCATTAACTTAAGATCACATCAGGAAAATGACAAAGATTAAAAAAAAAATGACTATAAAGATGTGACTTGCTCAAGTGGGAGCTTTCCTGGAGAAAATGTACTAAGAACGATACTGCAATATTTATTTGAAACACATATTTTGGTCCTGGTTCTAGTAACTGACTTGAAGATCAAAGGGGCATAAGTCGAAATACAACAATCTGGAAAGAGAGTCAGGATATCACTGTATCTTAAGCTAAAGAACCAGAGGGCCACTCAGTCTTGTAACAAAAACCCAATGTTATCAAGCTACTAAAGATGTTACTCATATGCGCAGATGATTTCATGTGTACAGGTACCCTGATCTGTACCAACAACTACCTTCTTCCAGATCTAGTAGTTACTTCCAACACATGGAGCCCCTCAGTTTTTCCCTTACTTTCTTTTTTCTTACTGGAAACTGGGAGCAACATTTTTCAACTGTAATTTTTACTTACATTTTATTTACAGGTCAAGTCAAGTTTCTTGTCTCTTGATTTTTTTTTTTTTTTTTTGTCTTTTGACTTTTTTTTGAGATTTTATTTACTTATTTGAGAGAGAGAGAGAGAGAGCGAGCAAGAGCGAACACAGGTAGGGGACACGGGGAGAGAGAGAGAGAAAAAGACTCCCCCCTAAACAGGAAGCCCGAGACAGGGCTCGATCACAGGATCCTGGGATCAAGACCTGGACGGAAGGAAGATGCTTAGCTAACTGAGCCACTCAGGCTTCCCTGTCTTTTGACTTTTAACAGATAGTAAAAGAAGATGTCAAAGAGAAGAATAAATATACTGTAATATACTACCTGTTAATCCAAGTAAAAATCTTGTTTCTAGAATTATCTACCAATCTGGAAAGGTTTTAGCATAGAGAAACCAATCTAGGGACACCTGGGTGGCTCAGTCGGTTAAGCATCTGCCTCCGGCTTGGGTCATGATCCTAGGGTAGTGGGACAGAGTTCCACACTGGGCTCCTTGCTCAGTAGGGAGCCTGCTTCTCCCTCTGCCTGCCATTCCCCTTGCTTGTGCTCTCTCTCTCTCTTTTTCTGACAAATAAATAAATACCATTTAGTTGTCAGCTTGGGGTTATTGTGACAAGAAAAAAAAAAAAAACAGCTCGATTTAAAAAATTATAGGTTTTAGAAATAAAAAACTCAGAAAATCATGTACAAAAAAAAAAAAAATTCATCTTCCCCAAAGCCAGAATTCATTATTTTGGAATACTGATAATTGGTTATTGTTGTTTTTTTAAGAAATAAAACACTAGAGATAATGCTGGTCTTCTGTGAGCACCATTCCTGTGTCCCTACTTCCCATGCCCTGTTTATCATTAGATTACCTACTATTTTAAGACTGGGGTTTTCCTCCAGTCCATTAAAAAAAATTGCATACATAAATGTCAATAAATAATATTACACATATACCAATAAATAGTAACATTTTGTATTTAAATGTACCAAAGTGGTATCACACTTATGCATTCCTTTTGCAGTTTTCACTCAGTGTGGCTTTTAAATCAATGATAGAAATTATTAACAGACCTCACAGGCCTCTAGGATCTGAAATGCCAATTAACATCTGACCACTCAATAATTCTACACTCTTAACCTGGGAATAATGACGGATTTCCAGAGGTTTATAAAAAGTTCACAAAACAAATTTTTTAAATAAATGATTAGGTTTCATCACATTCCCAGAGGTCCTTAACTTGAAGTGAGAACCACTGTTTTCCTCCCTTCCTCAGCAGTAGCCTTTCTTAAATTCATCTGCAACATGCAAATTATGAATTTTACCTTTCAAAGGGGTCAGTTTTAGAACTTTTTTTGTAGAGGAACGACCTGTTGCCAAACTTTATTTGTTCATTAAAAAAAAAAAAAAAGCTTACGTGATGGGAACTGTACAAGACAGAGGCTGCCGTCTTCCTGTTTCAGCTGGACCCGGACTCTGCCCCTGTACTGAACATCACGATTCCACTCTCTAGAGTACAGTTTATTTTTCTAACATTAAAAAAAACAACAACATATAAAACAGGCTTTAAAAAGTTGTCACATCAATGAGATTGAGTAGGAATAACAGTGAAGAAAGAACCACCTCTTACCTCAAGGAATACATTAAGTCCAACTGCTGAGCACACATCTTGAATCTCAGTAGCTGTAGGATTTTCAACAGCCTGAACAGTTAAAAACAAAAACACTAAACAGCTTACCCTAAGCAGATACTGCTACATCATTGTGTGAATCATTTCAAATATGAGGATCACAACAGTTATCAAAACCTTAGATTTTCTTTTTCACTAGGTATGGTTGTTTCCACTGTAATTTTTAAAAGTACAGGAATAACACTAATTTATACCTGTGTGTCCATCTCCCTTCCAACAGAACATACACTTCACAAAGGCAGGGACTGTTCTGTTTATCCGTATATTCCCAAGTATCTGGAATGATGCTTGGAACATAGTAGGTGCTCAATGAATACTGGTTAAACAATTATTACAGATACAGCCACTTTAGAAAATTGTTTGGTAGTATCTACTAAAGCTAAACATATGCATTCTTCATGGCTCTGCAATTCCACTTCTAAGTACATATCCAAGAACAATGCAAAAATGTTTCCTAGAAGACAAACTCAAGAACGTTGACAGCAATAGCATGTAAAATAGCCTTAAACTAGAAACCAATTATCCATCAATGGTAGGATGGCCTGTTATTTATTTATACAATTCAATACTACAGAGCAGTGGTTTTCAGCAAAAGGCAATTCTGCCCCCTGACATTTAGCAAATGCTAGGAGACATTTCTAATTGTCAGAGGAGTCAGGTAAGGCACTGGCATCTCATGGGTAGAAGCCAAAGATGCTGCTAAACAACTAAAAAGCACAGACCGGCCCTGATAACAGAATTACCTGGCTCAAAATGATCTGGCTCAAAATGTCAATGGTGCTGCTGTTGAGAAACCCTGCTACAGAGCAATGAGAATTAACAGACTACACTAAAAAATGTGACTAAATTTAAGCTTAAAGTTCAGTGAAAAAAAAAAAGACAGATACAAAAGTACATAGTGTATAACGCCTTTTAAATAAAGTTTAAGAACAAGCAAAAGTAATCTATTGCATCGGAAGTCAGGATATGGTTATCCTTGTATGTGAGTATATGTGGCGGGGGAAGTGACTGTGAGGAGACAAAGGAATCTTCCTGGGTGCTGATCACACCTTCTTTTTTTTAAGATTTTATTTATCTATGTGACAGACAGAGATCACAAGTAGGCAGAGAGTCAGGCAGAGAGAGAGGAGGAAGCAGGCTCCCTGCCGAGCAGAGAGCCCAATGCGGGACTTGATCCCAAGACCCTGAGATCATCACCAAGCCGAGGGTAGAGGCTTAACCCACTGAGCCACCCAGGTGCCCACACCTTCTTTTTTAAATTCTGGTGCTTGGTTACCCATGTATATTCTGTTTGTAAAAGTGAATCAAGATATACACTTAAGACTTATGTATATTTTTGTGTGTATGTTGTACACAAATAAAGTTAAAAACAATTCAATTATTCTCCAAATTATGTGAGAGCTGCTACCAGAGGCCTCTGTCACAGTGGCTTGATGGCAGGCATTTTCCTGAATCAGTGCTTTGGTAGTCTCTTTTACCCTGGGGCAGCAGAGCAGACTTTCCTTTAGACATATTTAAACAGCAAAATGGGAGACATTAAATAACACAAAAATAATGCATTGCTTCAGACCAAGTTATCCTGAATCTGTCGTAAGGTTACAAAATATAATTAACTCTTTTTTTAAAAAAATATTTTATTTATTTATTTATTGGACAGACAGAGATCACAAGGAGGCAGAGAGGCAGGCAGAGAGAGGAGGAGGAAGCAGGCTCCCTGCAGAGCTGAGAGCCCGATGCGGGGCTCCATCCCAGGACCCTGAGATCATGACCTGAGCTGAAGGCAGAGGCTTAACCAACTGAGCCACCCAGGCGCCCCTAGATTACAAAATATAAATAACTCTTAAAAAAAACAACAACAATATGACATCAATTTTCAAAATAAAAAGTTATAAAGAGAGGCGCCTGGATGGCTCAATCGTTAAGCGTCTGCCTTCAGCTCAGGTCATGATCCCAGGGTCCTGGGATTGAGCCCCACATCAGGCTCCCTGCTCAATGGGAAGCCTGCTTCTTCCTCTCCCTAACTTGTATTCCCCCTCTCGCTGTCTCTCTCTGTCAAATAAACAAATAAATAAAATCTTAAAAAAAAAAAAAAGCTACAAAGACCCTTCACTTGGGATTAAGGCACTTTCCAAACATGCTACCAGGCCAACTGAGAACTTGGAAGTTTCCCATTCAAACATCACAAGGGAGAAATCATATTTTTTTAAAACTCTAACACCCTTTTTAGAAGTATTAATTTTAAACTTTACTCCCCCCACTGCTCAGAAAAAGATAACGGACATAAAACTAAAAAACTCAACACATCTAAATTCTCTGTAGCACCTAGGGCACCTGGGTGGTTCAGTCTCTTACATGTTGGACTTTTTTTTTTTTTTTTTCTAAAGATTTTATTTATTTATTCATTGGGGGCAGCAGAGGGAGAAGCAGACTGCCTTCGAGGCAGGGAGCCTGATGTGGGACTGGATCCCAGGACCCTGGGATCATGACCTGAGCCAAAGGCAGAAGCTTAACTGACACTCAGGTGCCCAAGTGTCGTACTCTTGGTGGTGGGATCCAGCTGCTCAGTTCCGGGAGTGCTTGGGATTCTCTTTCCCCCTCCCCCCATCCCAACTCCCCTCTTACTCTCAAATAAATAAATAAATCTTAAAAAAAAAATTCTTCAAGTCTTGTTTAATAACTCAACTGCATTCATATAATGCATCATATAATGCCATAGTTTGATTTCCTTTATCAAGGGCGCCTGGGTGGCTCAGTGGGTTAAAGCCTCTGCCTTCAGCGCTGGTCTTGATCCCAGGGTCCTGGGATCAGTCCTGCATTGGGCTCTCTGCTCAGTGGGGAGCCTGCTTCTCCCTCTGCCTCTGACACTCCCCCTGCTTGTGCTTACTCTCTCCCTGACAAATTAAGGGCAAGAGTATCATAACCTTGGCTTAAAAAACAACAACATGCAAACCCTACCGCCACCCAACTTCTTTAAAGCACAAGCTCATAAAGAACAATTTAAAAAAACTCCCCCAGCCAGGTATTAGTGCCTTTCTGGTTTCATCACTTTAAGAAAAGCACCCCAATTCCTGGAAGCTGTTCACCTCAGGCCCCAAACAATACAGTATAGTAAAAGAAGCCCTTGAAGCCCTAACAGTACAACCCCTCAAGAACAGAGGTGCCAGCCCATTTACCTTACTTATGGGGATTCGCCTCCCCTCCGCGATGGTCTTCTTGTTATTTAAATAAGCAGGATAGATACAAATGAACCTGCCACAGAAGGAAGCACAGTTAGTATCACTAGAGCAGTATTTCCAAAATTTCATTCATTCTTTCATCATCAAGATTGCCAGCATGCCTATTACTTGCTTAATATTTTTTTTTCTTGAAATTGTCTCCCTTTTACTTACCTTACTTAAAAAGCTAATGTTAGTTTACTACCTCAGCTGGAAAAAAAATCAGTTGTTAGAGGAGGTTTAAAACCAAACCAAAACAATGCCTTCACCGGTCAGTTAACATAGAGCCGACTATCAAAACTTCCTGAGGAGGGGCGCCTGGGTGGTTCAGCGGGTTGGGGCCTCTGCCTTCGGCTCAGGTCATGATCCCAGGGTCCTGGGATCGAGCCCCACATCGGGCTCTCTGCTCAGCAGGGAGCCTGCTTTCCCCCCTCTCTCCTGACTGCCTCTCTGCCTACGTGTGATCTCTGTCAAATAAATAAAATTAAAATCTTTAAAAAAAACCTTCCTGAGGGCGGGGCCCGCTCTCAAACAGAAATCACACCAGCAGAGGTATTAGAAGACTCTGAAAAACCCAAACGTGCCTTTCTCAACGTAACAATGAAAAGAACACATTTCTCACTCTGTGAGTCTGTTACTTAATGTGCTGTCCACGTAGCACCCAAAGTCCTTTGTCTCCGGCGCAGGCAGACACTGAACTACCTAGGGTCGGAATTTCGGGGATACTACGAAGAGCCCGGCGCTGCTGGCCTCCCGGAGGAACCAACACCTGGGAAGAGGCCCGGAGCCTGGGGCCGGAGACAAGCCCCACCCGCCAGCCTTTCTCAGGGATGGGGAGGGCGGTGCAGCACCCTTTCTCAGGACCCACCTGTCTTGGTCGGCCGGGGACCGTGCGGCTGCACAGGCCATCTTCACCCAGGCCCACAGAGTGCCCACCGAGGGCCTCCAGGGGAAAGACGGGCCGGAACTCGGTTTTGAGATTTTCCCGACCACACCGGCTTCCGGCGGAAGTCCCGCCCACCGACCAGCCTACGCGTCCCCGGCTTTCACAGCTGGTTGTTCGCATCTGTCGCTCGGCGCCAGCGTCTCTAGTTTCTGACGTGGCGTTAGACTCTCTTCTCTCGCGAGAGGATCCGCGAAAGCGTCAAGTTTCTTCTTAAATCTTGTCAAAACCGGGTTTTAAGAGCTTTTGCTGTCGCCGAAATAACGTTTTTACGGTCCTTCACGTCCAGGGTCACACGGAGATTGAATGGTGTTGGCTACCCTCACCTTAGGTGAAGGCTCTGTACCAGTGAGTGATCTGTCTACACAGATCCGAGCAGGCAAGGGCATGTATTTTATGTTTAATCTTTATCAGCTCCTGGGCCCCACAGCTTGCTTTCAACTTGGCAAATACTGATATTTATAGTGGTGAAACAAGCAAAACCACCTCACTGTTTCAGTGAGGTGTATAAATGTTAGAAATGTGGCCCTACACCTTTTTAAACTTCAGAAGAACACCTTCTCTATAATTCATTATTTTTTGCATAACTTAGGTTAATTGCAAAGCACTATTCCAGCATTTCCGTTCTTCAACAGAACACACCTTCATTCCTCTTTTAGTAACGGCGGCTTATTCCACACCAGCAAAGGCACTTTTCATAAAACCGGGCAAGGTAAGATAAGTGTTTTCTTTTTCTAAGATTTTTACTTATTTATTTGACAGAGATCACGGGGAAGCAGGTTTCCTGCTGAGCAGAGAACCAGATAGCGGGGCTTGATCCGCGGACCCTGGGATCATGACCTGAGCCTTAGGCAGAGGCTTTAACCCACTGAGCCACCCAGGCACCCCAAGTGTTTTCTATTACAAATGAAAAAACAAACTTAAACAAAAATCTCTCCCCGCCCCCCCCCCCGCCCTTACCCCCTACCGAAAGCTTGAGTCTCATAGAAGTTAAGTAATTTGCCAATTCAGGCTAATGATGGATGAGGGTAGATACCCAGCTGGTCCGCCTGGAATCCCCTGACTTTTCTCCATCCCTTCAATCTCTGCCTCTCAGTCATCCTTGCAGTTCCGCAGTAGGGGATTAGTTTGGTGCTGATGTAAATACTAAGTCTTACTTCTTCCTTAAAGTATACATGATTCCTGTAAAAAGAGCTTCATGCAGTGACCAACAAAACTGAACAGGGATGAAATGAAACCGAGCTTTAGAATACCTAGTTTGCCTGCTTTAGGATTTTGCTTTTATACTTTAGCTTCATCATAAAAACTCATGCTTCTTTTCAGAAAATCAGCATTTTACATATACGTATGGAAACAGTGGGATGTGAACAACGTAGTCTGAGGTTTAACGTATGCAGTAGCCCCTGTTCTGTCTTCTTCCTGCTAGCCCAATTTTAACAAGAATCCTGCTACATTAAGTATATTTGTTAGGGTTCTCCAGAGGGGCAGAACTAAAAGATTTATATAGATATGAGATTATTATAGGAACTGGCTCACACCATAATGGAGGCTGTGATATACCATAATTTGCTATCTGAAAACTGGAGAACCAGGGAAGTTGATGGTATAAATCAGAGTCCAAAAAGCCTGAGAACCAGGAGAGCTGATGGTGTTAAGTCCCAGAGTTAACATATCTGAGAACCAGGTGATCAGATATTGGAGGCTAGGAGATGGAGGTCCCAGTTCAAGAAAAGAGAGAAAAATTTGCCCTTCCTTCACCTTTTGGTTCTATTTGAACTCTGAACAGATTAGATGATGCCTGACCATATTGGTGAAGGCAGATATTCTTTATTCAGTCTTCTGATCAAATGCTAATCTCTTTCAGAAACACATTCACAGACACACCCTGAAATGTTTTAATGCTATCTGGGCATCCTTAAGCCCAGTTAATTTTACACAGAAAATTAGCCATCACAGTAAGTGTGGTGAATGTCCCCCTTACCCTTGTTATATGATCACCCTGATCAAATATCTGATCGAATTCCTCATTCCCCATCTCTCATATGTTAAGTCCTTGGCTGTGTTCAACAAGAATTTACCTTGAGTAATTTTCTGTCTCCTGATGCCCTCATTCTGTTCTTTGGTTATCAGTCTCCAACTGTCTTTGCTACATTTGGAGCTGAGCTGATCCCTCTCCTCTGCTGCAGTATCTGTGTTGCAACAGTCTTGAATAAAGTCCCTCTTACCATTCAACCGAGTGTCCGAATAACTTTTTCTTTAGCAACTTCTTCAAAGCACGGTAGTTTCAGGACTTCTTACATGTTGGTTGGCTTCCTGCAGACCACATAGTAGAAGCTACCAGGCCTTTTTAATTCCTGGTCTTGAAACTTCCTCTATATTTTGTTGGTTAAAGCAGTCACAGGGCCAGCTCAGTAACAGACTCATACTGGGGGAAAAGCATGTGGAATGGCAGATACCATGCCATCTTTGAAAATATTATCTACTGTAATGTCAGAAGTCAATTTTTCTTTTCTTTCTTTTTTTTTTCTTTTTTCCTTCCCTGCTTCCTTCCTTTCTCCCTCATCCCTTTTTCTTCTTTCCTTTCTCTCCCTTTTTTCCCTTTCTCTTTCTCTCTCTCTCCTTTCTTTTTCTCTTTTTTCTCTTTCTTTTCTCCTTCCTTCCTTCCTTCCTCTCTTTCCCTCTTTTCTTTCTTTCCTTTATTTCTTTCTTCTTCCTCTCTCTCTCCATGCCCAGCACTGAGCCCAATGAAGGGCTTGAACTCACAACCCTGAAATCAAGACCTGAGCTGAAATCAAGAGTCAGTCCCTTAACCACAGTTGAGCTACCACACACCCCAAAAAGTCAATTTCTACAGAAGACAGAATTTAGGAAAACTAAAAGTTAAGTACACCAGTTTGACCTCATGACAGAGCTTTCACTGTCCAGGGGAAAATACAGAGCACAGCATGGTGTTTATGAGTAAGATTTGTCTACATGCCATATCGGGTCTCTGTTGGATTTGTATCTGTATCTTGGGATGGGAGAGTAGACTATAAGTAAAATCTGTTTTAATGAAACTGTTTCATTGAAAATCCTCTAAGGCATTTGAACACAAGCAGTACTGCTTTGGCACTCTTATGGGAAAATGTTGATACCAAAGTGGAAGATAGATGCTTTTTCCATTTCTAGAGGATCATAATGCAATGTCTAGACACCAGAAACCGACAGTACAGTCCTCATGTAGGCACCACCAAGATTCTGCTGGTCTCTGTTGGAGAGGGGCGTTTTGGTAGATATGGTTGATCTGAAGTTGGTGTTCTAACAGTATTATGGCTTGGTTTCTGCTCCTGCAAAGTGAGAGAAAGGAGGTGATTCAGGAGCAGGAGTAAGAACAGAGATAACATTTACTGAGAATGTTTACTGAAGACTCAAGATAAAAAAGATTCAATATCAAAAGACAGAATTGTGGAAAAAAGACACACAGCTGGACTTGTGCCAGTAAAATTTCTTTATTTCAAGGATAAAAACAAAACCCTACAGACACCAAGATAGGAAATTAAAGTTATATATAATGGAAACAAAACTAGACTGATAGTTGAACTTCTTAGTAAACAATAGAAGTTTTCCGAGGAAAAGAATTGTGACCAAAGTTGTGACCCAGATTATCCTTTATGTGATGGTAAAAGAAAACAAAAGTTTTAAAAAATTTTATTTATGAGAGAGAGCGAGCTCGCATACATGAGCAGGCAGAGAGGTAGAAGGATAAGCAGGCTCCTCGCTGAGTAGGGAGCCCAACTCTGCCTAGATCCCAGGACCCTGAGATCATGACCTGAGCTGAAGGCAGATCCTTAACTGACTGAGCCACCCAGGCACCCCAAGAAAACAGTTTTAAACAAGCTAGGATTTAGAAAGTATATCCCCAATTTGGCTTTTCTAGAAAACAGTAACTAAGGACATATCCAGTCAAGCCAAATTATATTAACATAATTGAAGAAAGTGAAAGGCATGTAACATAGAGGAAACAGTGGTGAACACTTACATCTAATTTATATTTAAATTCAAATAATTATTGATAATGTGATGGTGAAGCCAACTGCAATTGTTAAAAAAGATTCTGAAAATTAGTAACAAGTGGGTACTTGTTAATTTTGGAACAGAGAATTTGCAAAGAACTTAGGGTTCCAACAGAAATAGTGAGTTTCTAAAATCATTTTAGCTGCTGCACCACCAGGGCTTTCATAGGACCCTGACTTCTCATTTTGCTGCCTCCTCATTCTTTTTGTGCTCCCCTATCTCTACTCCTCAGCCCCCCATTGCCTGGGTACCCCGAGAATCTCAAGTTCTTACCTCTTAGGCAAATCTGTTAAATTTTCTCTAACCCTCTTCCCACCTAAATTCCAGGCTTGGCTTTACGGATCCCCAAACCATCAAGCTCCTCAGCTCAGGAAAAGGACCTCTCAGAACCTTCCTTTAACAAAATGCACCCTGTCTGGAAGGAAGTTGTAATTTTAAATAAAAACAGTTCCTTTTGTTCTGTAAATACCAAGTCATCTGTCAAACACTGAGTCTTGCTTGTTCTATGGTTTTTGCTAATATTTTGTAACTTTGATTCATCCATTGATGTTAAATCATTTGAAATTTAAAGAAAGTAATAAATGATGTTAATCCTTTTTCATTATTTTTTAAAAAGATTTTATTTATTTGTTTGTTTATTTATTTTTCAGAGGGAGAGAGCACAAGCAGGGGGAGCAGCAGGCAGAGGGAGAAGCAGGCTACCAGCTGAGCAAGGAGCCCAATATGGGGCTCAATCCCAGGACTCCGGGATCATGACCTGAGCCAAAGGCAGATGCTTAACGGACTGAGCCACCCACACATCCCTTTTTTTTCATTATGTTTGATGCCTTGTATCCAGAATTATACTGACATAAATTTGCCTTAATTGCTTTCTTTGCATTTGCCTGTGCAAGTGTGGTTGTACTTTTAATTTTACCCATTCTTGATCATTTTAGTGTCTTTTATTAATGGCATTAAGTTGGAGGACTTCTTTTTACTTGACTCCAACCTGAGAGTCATTAGTTTATTATATATGTTTAATCCATTTATTGCTGTGGTATTACACAGTCATTTTATGCTTCTTTCTGGCTGATTCTCCATCTCTCCCTTTCTTTGATATCTTGATCAAGTATTCTGAATTGTCCTCTTTGGTTAGAGATTTAGGTGGAAAATTTTTTTTTTTTTTTAAATTGGGGTTACCATTAAACTAAAAAATTGAATTTGTATTTTTCCAAGTTAAAAGTAAAATAAAATCTATTGATACTGTTTCCATAAAACTAGAAATTTAGCATGCTTTTACATCTTCTCTCCCCTTGTAACTCATTTCTGAATTTGGGTTAGAATAATCTGGAATTTAAGATTTTGAAAATTATTAAACATTTCATCTTTTCAGTTTTGAGTTATGTAGACATTCATACTGAGAATACCAGATTAACCACAATTATTAACATTTATTCAGCTTTGGATGTTTTATTGCTCAATTTTGTTTCCTTAATACTTTTCCATGTATTTTAATTGTTTGGGCAACAGGAATACTATGGTAAAACATATCATGGTTTCTGGTTGCCCAGATCTTCCAAAATGCCCCTCATGGATTTGGAGAGTTCATGTTTTATGAATCCAGCTTCCTCAATGGGGAGACAAAAATTTGAACTTTCCCAGACTCCATAGCCATGAGACAGCCTCTGCCAATCATGTCCACTCAAGCAAGACTTCAGTCCAGACGTGAACAGCGTGAGGAAGCAAGTGCTCCAAGTAATCTTACTTTATGCCGGGGATGGTGTCAGATGGTTCTGGCCTTTCAGGGAAACAAGGGGAAAATCTTTATTGAAGCAGTCTCACAGATGGTTGGGTATCCTTTCTGCTGTTTGGCTTCCAAGAATGATTTTTCTGGCTCTCATACAGATCCCGAGAGCTACCTAATATTCTTTAAATGATTATGTTATCTTTTAGAGGTCTTGTTAACAGCTGTAAGAATCCTGCATCATACAACTATTTCAGATAAATGTTAGTTTAGCCTGTTTCAAAATTCTTAGGTAATATTTCCATTCCCTTCCAAATACTGCACACATTTTTCCATTGTTGTTGTTGTTCTTTTCTTTTTTGGCATTTAGTATTGCGGAGAAATCTGATACCAACTTTTTTTTTGGTGGGGGGGTAGGCAGCTTATTCCTCCCTCCCCATAGATGTTTTAAGAAAGTGCTATTTTTGAAATTAAAAAACTAAGGTGGGTCTAAATATGGTTTTCTGTTATTTCAAGTTAACTCAGCCTAATGGTACAAGATGTTTCAGTTCCAGCACTCAATCACCAACAAGAAATTTCCTTTGTGACTTTTATTTCAAGTTGATTGGCTCTTTTTTTTTTTTTTTTTTTAAAGCAAGGAAAGTCTTTGGTCACTAGCTAGTTGATGATGAGTCTCTCTTCGGTCGAGTATCCCCTGTTGGTGCAAACAGCTATGGTCAGGGGAAAAGACTGGGTACATGGTTCAGCGACCAGCAGTGAGCCTAAGTGTTTAGAATCCAATAGGTAGTGTAGATGGGCCAGGTAATGCTTGGCCTTATCGTCAAGAGTTATTTCTCACTAATGCTGCTTTATATTCAATGGTTACCTTCACCAGTTTACACTATGTTGAATATTTTTAATTACGAAGAAGTAACAATCACATAATTTTGGAAAGTAATTGAATAGTAATTGAATAGTCATAAATGTAGAGAAAGAACTATCCTGAATATCAGAGAAAAGAGTGTATTTAGCACCAAGAACAATATAATACACATAGAACATACAGGTTGAAAGAAGCATCAATGGCCTAACAAAAACCAGGTTATAGTTTTATAGACCACAGAACAGTTAAGAGAATGGCAGGAAAATGACCTGGTGTTACAGGAGTTCAAGTCCATAGTTTTTAATACTACATAGTATTTTAAGGTCAGCATAGTATGAGGGAATTAGAAGTTAAAAAATAATTTATATACTCTTTCAGCCACCATAACTTTCTAAAAATTATTTGGTAAATTTTAATGATCTGACTACTCACATATTCTTCACCTCTTGGTAATTTCCTTTTTGCATTTCTAACACTGTTTTTTCCTATTTTAGATACAAAGCAACTATGTGATAACATGAATTCAGATATAGTGCAACTGGCTCTCATCCTCAGCAAAAGCTTCATTTTCATTTAAACTTGTAACATGATCTTTATTTTATGGAAAAAATATCTTGACTTACAGTACTATTTGTTCCAGCTTGGCTTAATCTTTCATTTTATTATTCCCCTCTCATTAACCTTCCTTTTACTACCCACATAATTTGGAAAGTTTGTTCTCAAATACCAATCTGCCAGTTGTTTGTTAATCACTCCTACTGTATATTAGCAAATCGGGCACATTTTCCTCTGAAATAATTCTGAGGACAGAATTATTAGTCTTTCTGATATCTTCTGTTGGTCTTTTCTGATCTTACTGCAGATCCAGATTAGGGATTTGCTGAACTTTGCCTTTTCAAAAACTGTTCCAAAGGGAACACGAGCCAATCTCTCAAAAAGTCATTGTCTTTAGATTTCGCGCCGTTGGCTCTTATCAGATTGTATAGCTTCCTATTCGTGCCTAAAGTAGGGGACGGTTTCTTTGTTGGAATACTTTGTCAGATTAAAAGGCCCAGTTGAGAGGAAGAGCTGCGACCTAAGGCAATCACTCAAGGAGCTTCATTATAACTTAGGGCAATCAATCTCCAAGTGTACTTCTCAGACCAGCAGCATCAATCATCACCTGAGAACTTGTTAGAACTGCAAATTCTTGGGCCCTACTCAGAATCAGAAACTTTGGGCATTGGCCCAGCTATGTCTTAATAAGCACTTCTGGTGACCCAAATGCAATCTAGTTTGGAAACCACTGCTTTGCTGCAGTCTAAAGCTAGATAGAGCACTGCCTCTTAACAGGTATCATAACTAATTCCCAACACTGAGCTCAGTATACCATTTTCAACAAGCATAAACTGGGAATATTTGGCCTATCAGTTATGACAGCACCCTGTGAACTTCTAAAAGTAGAAATCAAATTTGCCCCTTTCCTAATTCAGAGCTATTTTAACAGAAGAGTCTCATACAACAACTTTTTCCTCAATGGGCAATGTAGACTGACTTGACATTCTCATAGGAGGCGTTGCCTATGTAATTCCTGAGTTTTCTGGTGTGTGGAAGGCACCCTCTTTTCATTTCCAGCCTTGATAGTGGGTTTTTTTTCCTTCCTTGGAAAAAGGCAGTTTTATTCTAATTGACTAACATCCCATCTCTTTCCATAAAAGTACCTGGAAGTGCTCATAACTGGCAAGCAGTAATTCAGAAAAACAGAAAATCAGGACCAAAAGAGGAAAGAAATACAACCTACATGCCCACGTATTACTGTTAGAGAAAGCAGCCAGATAAACTATTATTCACAAATGATTTCGTTCAGTTAAATGACAAAAATTTAAGTGTTGATATATTCCATCTCTGATATGAGGAATTTGAGAGGCTGGGTGGGGGGTTTGAGGGGTAGGGAAGGAAAAAATCAAACAAGATGGGATCAGGAGGAGACAAACTATGAGACTCTTAATCTCACAAAACAAACAGGGTTGGTGGGGAAGGGAGAGGGTGGCTGGGTTATGGACATTGGGAGGGTATGGGATATGTTGAGTGCTGTGAAATGTGTAAGCTTGACAATTCACAGACCTGAACCCCTGGGGCAAATAATACATTATGTTAATAAAAATAATTAATAAAAAACATGTTGATATATTCTAAAGATCAGTAAATTGAGGTGTTTGCAAAGTGGTACAGTGGAAAGAATATGAGCTTTGGAATATTTACTGGCATTGATAAACACAGGTAAGGGGTAGATAGCCACGTGTGATTTCAACAGCATCAAATAGATATGCTTACTCCTTCTCAATCCTTTTTCCCAGAGCCCCACTATATCTAAGTATCTTTTCCCTTCCCTAAATGCAGAGCGCATGAATTTTATCATTAAAAGTAGTTTCCTTTATTCAACAAATATGTGAGCATTTATCATTCTCACCCTCATCATTTAGGACAAATTCTGGGAAGATTAACATTAAACTACCTGTTAATATGTGTATCGGTTTATCTTTCCTTCCTTCAATGAGGAGCTCCCTGTCTGAGAGGAACGGGGCACTTGAGCACGTGCCTCTCAACTCTACCCACCAAAAACAAAGTTTTCCCTAATGGGCAGGGGCTTTTAAATAGTCTTTTGAATATCTTAATAGTATTAAATCTACCTTTGAAGTTCCACGTGATTTGCGAGCATGGCAAAATGCTGATTACAATTGGCTGCTGGAATTCTGCCCTAACATACAGGGTGATAAAATCTGTTCAGCCCGGATCCAGTAGCAACAGAGGGTAGATGAAGGGACAAGAGAGTTAACATTCCAAGACAGACTTGGAAGAGACTACTTACACCTAACAATAATCAATTAATTTTTCAAGTAGAGCATTCTATTGAGAAAGAGGAAATATTCTATGTGGGCCTATTTTGTTCAACGTCCAGTCCTGTGCTAGGTAGTTCACATTGCTATTACATGAATTTGTTTTAAATCAACTACAGTGGAGTAAGAAAAAATATTAAACATCGGGAGTTTCTAAGCTAATCTCATTTAAGAAATGTAAGTTTCAGGAATGGTTAAGTGCCAACAGTTAGCTTCAATTGTTTTTATTACAGTAAGAGGAACTTTACTCTTAATGCATAGAATTTGAAGAAAAAATTTATATAAGCTTTTAAAAGAGGCCTTTTTGAAAATTATTAATACAAACGTGAAATAAGACCCTTCAAACAAATACCAATTTCAGTAATAGTTTACATACAGCAATAATTTATTCTGAAATGTTCATTTAGTTTCTGTTGAGACACGATTCATGTCTCATTAATAAAAGAGCAGCCATCTCACCTCAAATACCAGAATATACAACAAGTTACAGCATAGCAAAATTCTATCTACTTTCAGATAAAATCTAGTTCAGGTAAAATAGTTTCATTCAATGTTTTACGGTTACACAGATTTTTTGTTTTTGTTTTTTTTTGAGCACAAAATAGTGTAAATTGTTACATCATAGCTATCTATATGCACATAATGTGACCACAGTACTGTTAATCATTACTTCTGAAATTGAACCATCAGTTTCATTCATGCAGTAAAGCAAAGCAGGCTGGGTAAACTTGTTCATCGGGAACCATATTACTGTGAATTTCACAGCCACATGATTAATTATGATGTTAGATGGACTCACAAGGACTAAAACAGAATGGTTTTTTGCATAAATACCAATTTCTCCCTGATGTAAGTTTAGTCAGTTTATAATCTAGAAATGATTGAGAACAGCAATATATCATATCCTCTATCTGTAGTGTTCATTATTTTAAGACAAGCAATAATTAAAGGATGATGGGATGGGATGCTACTTAAATACATGTAAAACATACTGTACAAATATACTTGGCTTTACCATTTTCTTCCTAACTATCAAGAGTGTCTCCCAAAATATGACCAGTGAAGACAAAGTATACTATCAAATATGGCTTCCAGAACAAAAACTCTCTAACAATCAAACCTATTTACACAATTTTTCAGTCTTAAAGTTTCATTTGAAACAAAATTTCTACATAGCAGTTGTAATTAACACATAATTTTCTGAGTTTCATCATTCCAGCTCTTTTACACAGATGTCACAAGGTAAGACCCAGAATGGCGCTTAGGACTTTGAGTTCCACTGGATTCTGTGCTGTCAGTTTTTGAATCTCGTTTCTTCGTGTTGTTATTCACTGGCGTTGGGATCTGAGACGGCCGGGCTGAAGTGCTATCTGCGCTGCTTTTCCTAGGGCTCGGATTGTAATTGAAAGGAGTCACTCTGGCAGCCACAGTCCCACTAGGTGAACTGTGCTTGCTCGAGCTGCTAGAACTGAATGGTGTACGCTCAGCTACAGAGCTCTCATTTGTCTCTGATGCAGGGACAGGATTACTTTGTCCCGGTTTTGCCTCAGTTCCTTTTTGGTCTGGGGCATCTACCTGAATAAAGGAGTTCAGGCGGTTTTCCAAACCCATGGTGCGTATGGGAGCACTGCCATTACCCACATTTTGCTTTCCCTGATTATCTTTTGCATCTTTAGTGTTTGGATTTCCCTTTTCTGAAACAGTGTCAATCACAGGGGGAGTATTTCCTGTTGGAGATCTTCCGGATCTAGGGTTGTTAATGGGACAGTCCTCAATTCTCACCCAAACATCCTCTGTTTTAGAAACAGCAGGTGCCATTTGATAAATTAGAGTCTTTGATTCAGCACCATTTGCAGCACCTGAGGAAGTGGTCTGAGAGGTACTATTTGTGGGAGAAATCTCACTTTCTTTTATTTTTCTCCATGTTCCTTTTGTGGATACTTGGTTTTCTTTAGTTTGTTTGGTTCCTGAAATTGAGTTCACATGTTTTTCATCCTCACTTTTTGCTTTTTCACTGGACTCTGATGAAGCAGAAAGAATTGAGGATGAACTTCCAGTTCTTCTCCAAGTGCTTACTCGAGGAAGGGATGATGAATGCTTGCTGTGCTCACGTTTCCAGGTTCCTGATCTATTAATTGGAAGTCTAGAAGGACTTTCAGAATGGGAGCGTGCTATATCATGGCGCTTTGCTGGTCTTCCATCATTATACTCTATGGTGGGACTGAGATTAGGAGGGAGTTTTCGCCATCCACCAGACTGAACAGACGAATGTGTGGACAGAGACATATCAGGAAGGGAAGGACTTAAAACTGGAGTCTGTGCCTGGGACCTAGTGGGAGAATCTGGTCTAGAAGACGGAGAAAGAGATTCAAATGAAGCAGACTCCTCCAGTTTTCTCCTTAGGGTTGGGCTTGGAGCTTCTTTGATGAAAGTTGACTGGCGTACTAATACCGGTCTCTCTGACCTATCAGATTCACTTCCACTTGACTTCGTTGAAGACATTCTAGAAAGTTCCACCTTTTTATTGGATCCATTGCTATTATTCATCTGATTTAGTCCTTTGGAGGCAGACTCACTTCTTGGGATACTACTGCCATTCTTGGATAAACCCGTTTGTTTGGTAAGGTTCTGTTGGCTCATCTGTCTGCCTGGAGATGTATAAGACATTTTCCCAGAACCTGAGGACTTAGTCGAAGCAGTACTAGGGGATGAAGTCCTTGGCAACTGAGATAATTTGTTGGGAGGACTTATTCCATTTCTACCAGGAGAAATTGAGTTTCGCCCTGGAGACTGCATAGGTCTACTTAATGGTTGTTGGGCAGGTCTTGAAGGAGTAGAATCTCTAGATCCTGATCTAGAAGGCCCTTTATTTGCCACAGCTGGTTGGGACGTCTGCCTGGTTACAGGGCTTAATTCTGACTTCACTGATGGTTTGGCTCCTCTAGGAGAGGTGGTGGCTGTCTGACCTTCGCTAGGGCTTTTGGAAGCTGGAGTCTTAAGAGGTGGGCCTTTCTTAGAAACTGGACTTGTACTTGAAGAGCTATTTCGAACTCCTGGAATATGAATCATTGTCCTGCCTCGAGAGATGGAAGGCATGTTTGCTTGAAGGGACTGTTTCATTTGGTTTGAAATCTCCGAATTAGATCGAACTTTTCCAGTAAGTAAACTTTTATAAACTTTTTTCCCTCCTTTGATTCCTTTATTTTCAGATTCTATCTTTTTACTTTCCAATGTGCTCTTCTCCCCAGGTTTTAGAATTCGTGGGCCCTTATTACTTGTAAAGGGTTTTTCCTCTTTATCAGGTGTAAGATGAAATGGTGATCCCAGAGAGATTCCTGATTTCAGTGAAAGGATGGAATCTGAGTCAGATGAAGCTTGTCTAGATAAACAGGCAGCAGCAGCAGCTTGATGTAAACTACTTACTATGGAATTTGCACCTTCCTGAATAGCTTTCCAGTCAAAATTTTCTGAATCTGGGGATAAACCATGTTCTGAATCTGGTCTCTGTATATCTTTCAAATCGAGTGTCAAATCTTCTGCTAATATACCACTCATATTTCTGGGGCTATGCTTTTCATTATCACCCTTGAGTCTTGAAGGCTTTTTCTTTTTTGGCATTGCAGAACTTATACATTCTTGCAACAGGTCGTCTTCAGAATCAATACTAAGAGAACTGAGAGAACTGTTTCTAGAGAAACAAACAGGGGTATCTTCAACGTGAAATGATTTAGGAGCGTAACCTGATGCCTGAGGTTTACTTGGTTCTCCCTGTGAGTTAGGGGGCTCTGTCTCTTTGATAGGTTCGTTTTCTTTGTTATTGTTGTTTTCTTGATCAATGTCACTAAGGGAACTTAGAGAGGAGTTTCGAGAAAAGCACACTGGAGTATTTTCAATAGCAAAGTTTTGTAATTTTTCATCAGTTGCTGCCCCTCTGTCTGGTATGTCTTTGGATGACTGTGGAAAAGTGGACTGCTTCTGCAGTAAGGGTTTAGACTGACCTCGATTTATTGGATGTTTTGTAACAGCCTGTGTCTTATTAGCTGATTGTTGGTTAGTGGTTAGTTCTGTGTGGCTGGTAACTTTAGCTTCTGATTCCTTATTTTCTTTCCCCTTTCTTAATTCAGCCTTTTCTCTGGAAAGGTCAACATCATCATCATCAAAATCTAGAGAACTCAAGGAATCATTTCGTGAAAAACAGTATGGAGTTCCTTCAATAGGTGTGTAGTGATGAGGTGAATCAAAAGTAAAACTTCCTCTGACTCGGTCTTCGTTATTTGGTAGCTTATCATTGAAGTCCTTGGAATTATTTTTCAAGTTCTGTTTCTTTGAATCTTTGTTGTCTGAGAAAGTTCTTTCAGCATTTAAATTATTTTTTGAGTCTGCATTTTTTCTTACACGTGTCCTATACTCAGTATTTTGTGGTATAGGTTTTACTGGTGAAGTAGGTTTCTTTTTCTTACCATCTAATTGATTTTTGTTAGCTCCAGATGAAGACATAGATGCTTGCTGGACTTGGTCCATTATCTTCTTCACACGGAAAGGTTTGTGACTTTTCCCTTTGGGCATAGCAGAATTAATGCATTCTGCAAGAATATCACCTTCTTCTGTTTTACTATCATCCAGTTCAGGTATTGTTACAGATGGGGTTTTTCCTCTTTGAGCCTCATCTGTACTTCTGCCTTCTGTAGGAATGGTATCTCGTTTTTCGAATTCACTTGACTGTGCCCCTGTTCTAACCCCTTCCCCAGCAGCTAACTCATTCGGAGGAGATTCTATCGTTAGATCACTTAAAGATGTAGCTGTAGAAAAGTTTATAGGTGTCCCTTCTACACAATATACCCGCGGCATATCATCTCCTGGTGTAAAACTAACAT
Source organism: Mellivora capensis (assembly GCA_004024625.1). Lineage (NCBI taxonomy): Eukaryota > Metazoa > Chordata > Mammalia > Carnivora > Mustelidae > Mellivora > Mellivora capensis. Next base: position 55,324 of record PISX010007020.1, read on the forward strand.
GCTTTTGTGCTTGTAACCTGTTTTGTGATGGAAGAAGTTTGTACACAGGAAGTTGACTTGGTTTCCTTGCCACAGGTGGAGGTAATTTTGAAGCAGACTGGGCCGGTTTTTTGGCTTTGCGTGAAGATTTTGTTGGCATGGCAGAGATAATACATTCTTCTAGTATTTCGATATCATCATCATCTGAGTCATCTAACAGGTCTTTTTCGGAGTCGGTAGGTTTTTCTGTCTCTTTTTCCTGGTTTTCATTTGCTTCTTCAGGCTGCTCAGATTCAGTTTCATTCCCATTGTCATTTTCCTGAACTGGAGGCATTATTCTTAATTCCACATCTTTCTGTATAAATGGCTCGTCGAGGCTCAGAGCACTCAGGCTAGAGGAACAAGAAAATCCATCTGGAGTACTTTCTGTGGCAAAATGTAACAGAGTGTCAGCATCTGGAAGAACCTGGACTCTCTGTACCGCAGCGTTTACAGCAGCCTGCTTAGGTCCACTCTCCCGCTTTTCCACAGCAGGGGCTTTGTTTTTAGGCACCTCTCGCTTGGTTTGAACTGTCTGAGGCGGAGGGGGAGGGGTCTTACTTCTGCTTGGTGGCATGGTTTGTCCAGGGCTATCTGGAAGGTCACTGGGGCTTATAATACCACTTACCATTCCACTGCAGGGTTCACTCTGAACAGAGCTGGCAATCGAACGACTCTCAAAGCTATCGAGCGAACTGACCGAGGTACATCGGCTAAACATGAGTGGAGTCTCCTGAACATAGTGCTCTGGTGGACTTTTAGGTGTCTGAGCACCACTTTTTGATGGGGATTTGGCCCCTGAAGAAAATTCAACAGCTTTGTGCCTGGTTGATTCTGCAGGTAAACCAGAAGCCTGAAGTCTGCTGGATTTGGTTCGAATATGCTGTGACACTGTTGGAACTTCACTCACAGAATCTTCTGTTGTTCTAGTCCCACTGTTTTCTTTGATTTCTGCTATTTGTAGAGTATTAGCAGAATCGGTTTCCTGGGTTGCCTGATCACATCCTATTTCATCTTCAGCTGATGACAAAGATGATAATGAACTGCAGCGTGAAAAACAAATTGGGGTGTCCTCTACACAGTAAGTCTGTATTGTTTCTTGGTTGATGGAGGGAACTTTGCAGGAGGTGGCTTTGGGGGTCTGACCATTTCTGCTTTGTGCTGAACTTGGGTGGTGCTGATTCTGCCTCTTGGCATTCGATGAAGGTGTGGATGTATTCTCACTGCTTGAAGAGATGTGTTCAGTTTTAGTGCTCTGTCCAGATGAATTCTTTGAGAATGAAAATGGTGGTTTCTGTGAAGAAGGAATGTCTGTGGCATATTTTAAACTATAATCAATAGGCTGATCCACATGATGTTTTTCTTCGTTGTATTTTATGCTATAATTTGTTGGTCTTTCTTCTTCCTCATGCTGCTCTTCCTCAGAGTAACGTTCACTATAGTTGGTTGGCTTATCATCTTCATAGTCATCTTCCTGACACAAAGACTGGTTTACATTTTGATTAATTCCATGATTAGAACCTACTCGATTTGTTTCTGAACCACTGGCTCCTCTTGACCTATATGGGGAAACACATTCCTGCTGTCCAAAATGTGGTTGGAACTTGAGGTGTTTATCATCAGTGCTCTCGGTATATACGGGGTAAGTTGTGCTTTGACTTCTTGATTGTCTCTGCTCACTTTGTTTTATTTCATCTTCTATTATATGTTTGGGTCTTGCCCATCTTTCATTCTGTGAAGGACTTTGCCTTCCGGAGTTCAACTGCTCATCTGAATATTTAAGACTATAATTTATTGGTGTATCTAGTTCTCCATCATTGTCATCCATGTGATTTGCGCTATGTATTTTATGGGCCAGGTCAGCTGGATATTGACCATAGCTGCAAAATTTACTTTCATCGTCTTCAGAATAGGATTCAATGGAAGGCTTCATCTGACCTCTTTTACCATAACCATCACTACTACTGACACTGTTTAAACTATCATTTGAAGACCTCTTATATTCCAATTTGGCATAAGGCATAGGACATGTCCTATTTGAACCTTCTGACTTACTGAAGTTGTAAGTGTTTGCATGTGTGTGGGCAGTGGAGCTTCTTCTTAGTGCATTCCTCTCATCTGTCCCACAATGTAACTCGGTGGTAGACCCAGAACTTCTGTCTTCCTGGGAGGTGTGAATGGCTGATACTTCTTCCATGACTTTGGCAATCTGGGCTGCAGTGGTGGAAATCTGCAAACCTCGCTTTGAAGAAGTGCCTGAATTTTCTGTTGCTGGGTGGTAGTTGCCTAGGCTGATTCCTCGTTCTCTCTCCAAACTTCTATCTTTTTCAGAACGAGAACTGTCTAAACTTCCTCTTGAAGAAGAGCTAGGCAACACTGTGGTATTTAAATATGGTGAAAGGACAGTCATATTTCCAGTATTAAAATTGTCTGACCTATTATCATCATGTCGATTGGTGTCAAAAACATAGTCACTATAGAGACTTTGCTTGTGTCGTTGCTTATTACGATGAGATGCCTTGGGACTTAAATTGTCAATATTGTCAAAAGTTTCTGATAAATGCTGAGCATCTAATTCTGCTTCTAGGGCTTTTTGTTTTCTGACGTGAAGAGATGGCAAGCTTGAACCAGGAGACATAATATTGGCATCCTTATACTTTGCAGGTCTATTTGCCATGAGATTCCTTAAAGCTGCAGCGCTTCCCATAGCAATCATTTTGTGTTTTGAATGAATGAGGTTTTTGAGCATGCTAACTGCCCCCATGTCCCATAATGCTTCTTGGTCTTTAGGATTTCTTGCTGAGAGATTCCACAAGGTTCCACACGCATTACTGACTATTGTCAAACTGTGAGATTTCAAGTGTTGTAATAAGGTTTGCAGGCAGTTATTCTCTCTTAGGATTTGCCTGAAATAAAAGAAGAGATCCCTAAATTAAAGTAACAATCTCCTTATTGTAACAACAAATAAAAGGTCAGAAAACAAATTTAAATCTAAAGATAACTACTAAAACTTATTAATAGGTATAATAAAACTGCCCTGGGACGCCTGGGTGGCTCAGTTGGTTGGGCGGCTGCCTTCGGCTCAGGTCATGATCCCAGAGTCCTGGGATCGAGTCCCGCATCGGGGTCCTTGCTTGGCAGGGAGCCTGCTTCTCTCGCTGCCTCTGCCCTCTCTGCCTGCTTGTGTGTACTCTCTCTCTCTCTCTGGCAAATAAATAAAATCTTAAAAAAAAAACACAAAAAAACTGCTATTATACTATATTATACTAAATTATACTATAAATTTCAAACATTTCATATCTCTTTTTGCTCCTACTTCATTTAATGTTTACTGTTTAAAAATACTCATCTGTCAGGCTAAAAGAAGTAAAAGTGTTGACTTTAATCTGTTCTGCATTTCCTATTCTGACCCAATAGCTGCTGCTGCTGCTTCGTTTTTTTTTTTTTTCTTTTTTTTTTTTCTTAAAGATTTTATTTATTTGGCAGAGAGAGAGGACAAGCAGGGGGAGCAGCAGGCTCTCTGCTCTGCAGAGAAGATGTGGGGATCGATCCCTGGACTCTGGGATCATGACCTGAGGCAAAAGTAGATGCTTAATGGACTGAACCACCCAGGTGCTCCTGACCCCATAGCTTTTAAAATTTTTTCCTGGGGTACCTGGGTGGCTCAGTAAGTTGAGCATCCAGCTCTTGATTTCAGCTCAGGTCATGATCTCAAGGTCTTGGGATACAGCCTATGTCAGGCTCCCCACTCAGTCAGTCTGCTCGAGGATTCTCCCTCTCTCTTCCTTTCCCCTCCCCGCCACTCACATGCTCTCTTTAATTCCTGAGCAGAAACACTTGCTTTATCTACATGGTGACAGAGTTCCTCAATGAATGTATTATAAAATCTTATCCTGAACAGGGACTTTGTGGTAACTTAATCTATAGATGGGTTCCACAATGTTAACTACAAGAAATCTTGGAAGAGGTAGAAGAATCGATCAATCTTTACAGGGAGCACACTGTAAGCACCTAGACTGGCAAAGTGACTTTTTAGAATAACCTCTATCCTCCTGGATTGATTTTGTGATAATGCTATCCCCCTTAGAAGTGTGCTCTGTCAAACTGTGTGTGGAGTTATTACTTCTAGTGAAAGGTATTGAAAATTTAAGGGTTAACTACAAAAACAAGGGTTGAGAGTTAGCATAATGAACTTTGGGACTTAAAAGAGCAATAGCTTGTTTAATGCATGGTAAACTTAAGTTTAATGATAGCACATTCAACTTCAGAGGTCTTTAAAACTGATTGGCAAGGGTGTACAATGAGCTTTAACGTGACAATCTTCTCTGAGCAGTCCAGCAGACACCTGAGCGCTTACTGAGTTTAAGAGGTCTTCTTTGCATAGCAGAGAGGGCTCTAAAGCTTGTGTGTACATCAAAAACCTAAAGAGAAGATGTTTACATTCTTTACAAGTTCTGTTACTAGAAGTACCTTATGGGGTTTCTGAAAACAAGAAACAATACTGGATAAAAAATAAATATGCTGTGAAAGGACGCATATGTATATATTTTTTGAGAGTGGGAGGAGGGAAGGGGGAGAGAAAGAATCCTAAGCAGGCTCAACACCCATCATGGAGTCCAATGAGGAGCTCAACCTTGTGACCCTGACATGATGAACTGAGCCAAAATCAAGTCAGATGCTTAACCAAATGAGCCACCCAGCACCCCAAGATATCCCTATTTTTGCTGACAAAATACAGAGCCTAAGTTATGAAAATCTGTGCCTTGTAAATGACATGCTTTCTTAGGTTTCATAGCCCTAGATGAATGGCTGTTGGCTAAATAATATTATTGATAATAAGACACCATTAAAAAAATGTGAACCACTGGGGGTGTGTGGGTGTCTTGGTTCAGTTAAATGTCTGACTCCTGATTTCAACTCAGGTCATGATCTCAGGGTTCTGGAAGCAAACCCCACCCTCGGCTCCACACTTGGCAGTCTGCTTAAGAGTCTCATCTTCTGGGACGCCTGGGTGGCTCAGTTGGTTAAGCGGCTGCCTTCGGGTCAGGTCATGATCCCAGCTTCCTGGGATTGAGTCCCACATCGGGCTCCTTGCTTGGCAGGGAGCCTGCTTCTCCCTCTGCCTCTGCCTGCCACTCTGTCTGCCTGTGCTCGCTCTCTCGTGCGCTCTTTCTCTCTGACAAATAAATAAATAAAATCTTAAAAAAAAAAAAAAAAAAAAGAGTTTCATCTTCTCACTCATCCCTCCCCCAGCTCACTCTCTCAAATAAATCTTAAAAAAAAAAAAATGAACTACTGGATTCTCTGGATCATATCCAGATTTTGTTTTGTATAAACATTACGTTCCCTTATGCTATACTAACACACAATGGGATTTTGTTCTCTGTAGTATTTGTGTCTTTAATTTTTTCCCCTCATATGGGTTATACCTCTTGATCATCATTTGTTTGCCTCTACACATCTTCATACTATAAACTTTTATTATTTGAATAAATATACTAACAAGTTGGGAATTAATAGTTATCTTTTCACTGTAGTGTAATTTAGTTTAGCACTTGCACAATTACACAAAACACTGCTTACAAGAGATTCTTTTTGAGGGTATGAATTCTACATGAATTCATTTAAAAGTAGTATAAAAATGCTGCATTTACCTGTGGTCCTCATTTGTAGCTATCAAGCTGGACACGTTCCGTAGTATCCCACCTCCGCTTTCAATAATGGCTAGCGTGTTGGCCTGGCTTCGGTAAGTGAGAGTGCCGACCAGAAATGCTAGCGCACCGTCTACAGCACAAATGTCAGCTTTATTCTCAGTGCAGTGTGCAGACAAGTTCCATAAGGCACTCAATACGCTTTTGAGGGTTGATTCCTATTAAGAAACAGAACATGTGTCATCTAGTTAGAGTTGGAATATGCCTCTTACAATTTCTATGTTTACTTCTATTGAGTAAGTTGTTATTGTCTCCCCTGCTGCTCCCCCCTCAGGGGCAAAGTATGGGCACTCTCCATTTAGAAAAACTGATAAAATACCAACTGGAACTTAAGTAGTGATATCCCCATAGCACAAGCAGAACACAATACTTAACTAATGACCTTTTTAAGCTTTATTCTAAGTGCTTAGAAGTACACATGTATTGAGAGTTCGTATAAGAATATGAAACAGAACTGATGTGCATTCTGAAAAGAACACTTGCATGGTAATAGAAACCAGAAAAAAAAAAAAAAAAAGAACACCAAACCCCTCTATATGCTGATATGAAGGATATCTAAAACATTATTAAATAAAAAGAGCAAGTTGCAGAGCAGGATGTACGAATATTCTGTTTATATAAAAAGCACACATATATACTTATATTGGTTGATTCAAAGGTAACAATATAATTTGTTAAAAAGTAAGCATACTGAAAAAACTCCAATTTCTTAAAACTCCCCAAGAAACAAGGTAATTCCAAAAACTAGAACTTCCTTGGTATATAACATCATAGCAAATTGTAACTGCTGCAAGAACAAAATACTGAGTATATAATTCAGGATATTTGGTTAAAACTTGCCATAATCCTGATGTCAGTTTTTCTTCCTACTAAAATCAACTAAGGAACAAACATTCATTAAAAATCTACTCTGTGCCTATCACAATTAGAGGCACTCCAGAGGATACCAATATAGTAAGCTGATAACTGCTAATAGTGTACTTAGGGGAAAAAAAGAAGCAAAACCATACATGAACAAAGGAAAGATTACTGCTACCTGAATTTAATCAAATAAATGAAGTATTTCATGGAGGAGAGCAGCTCTGTAGAAGATAAGACCTGTACCTTCAGAAAGAAGACAGGTGCTCCTTGTACGAAGAGGGAATCAGCAAGGGAGGACTGAAGAATAGAAAGAATACACAGAGGAGATCCAAGTCCATGCTGGGGAGCAGTGTTAGGTCAGGTGAGATGGTAAAACGTGGCCTTGAAAGTCAGGGAAAACACTCTGGGTCTGACCCAATAAACAGCTAGCCACCATGTTCTCTTCATCAGGAAATTAAGAGAATCTAGGAGCAAATACTATTTATCAGGAGGCAGGGAGATGTGAGAAGGTTAAGAGCTCAATTTTAATTACACTGTGACTGAGGTAAAGGTGGGATATTCAAAGTATCCCAGGAACAGAGAAAACAGCCACAGTTTAGACGTATGAGTTCAACTACAGATGGCCCAGAGGTCACAGGTGAGAGGTAAAGGTAGGAAAAAAGAAGTTGTTCTCTACGAGATTACATGTAGAGGAAAGGGATTTGATTCAAAGAAGCTTTATAGTTAGAGGAGAAATGATTAGAAGTTGTAGGTATAGATGGTAAAAACAAAGGAATTTCAAAAAGGTGTGTGATCCAAAAGTATCAAATATAGGTGCAGGTAGAAAAGAAACCCCAGTTAAACTATAAACCTAGATTTTGTTAGAAGCAAAATTAAAAGGAACGGAAGAAGGTATGGCCAGTGAAGAAATGGAGCCAGTGATTTGTTCAGTGTTTTGGTTGCTAGAGGAAAAAGAGCAACACTGCAGGAGTTACAAGAAGCAAAAGAAAAGGTTTTTTTTCTTTGTTTTCTTAATTTTCAAAACATTGGGCTTCTTATAGAGATAGCTGAAACAAAAAAGCCATCTCTATACTCAGTCGAGAAGATACAGAAGATAGGAGTAACGAACTGATAGCTTTTTTTCCCCCCCTTAAGATTTTCTTTATTTGAGAATAAGAGAATGAAAAAGAGAGAGATCACAAATAGTGGGGAGAGACTGAGGGAGAAGCAGACTCCCTATTAAGCAGAGAGCCCCTGATGTGGGACTCCATCCCAGAACCCTGGGATCATGACCTGACCCAAAGCAGATACTTAACCAACAGAGCCACCGAGGAACCCAGAGACTAACAACTTTGAGTAAACACCAATGCTTGGGGCATAGAGTGGTGGGCATAGAAAGGTTCTGTGTAGAAAAGTAGGAGCCTGCTCAATGAAGGTAAAATGAGGCAATGCATGGGAATATGGAAGGTAGTTCTGACTCTCTTGGTCATTAGCGGTAAAGCTGAAAAGGAAGAGATGATGAATTAAAAAAGAATGTTCAGAATGACTATTGCATTGAATGTAGAAAAAGAGGAAAAAAGTAAATTCTAACACTGTTAGCCAGAAGTAGGCCCAAACCAGAATTGGACACTATAAATTTCTGCTGAGCCAGTTTTTCCAAGACTGGGCTTACATTAAAAATTTATCGAGGGAAAAAAAAATTTATAGGTGAATTTATGGATGAAGATCTATAAAATATTACTCTTCCTTTATAAGAATAGGGTATGCCTTTCCATTGATTATGGTCTTCTTTTGCATTTCTCAGTAGGAGGAGTCTTTTAATTTAGCTTTCTCAGTTTGTAGCAACTATTTGTATAAAGATTTTTACAGTCCTTGAAAGACAAAGTTATGAACTCTTAGCAACAAGTTCCCATAACACATATTAAATCTTTTTGAAAATATACACACTTGATGAGGATTCTTAAAGTGTGGACACTAATTTTTTGGTATAATTTTATTGAGGTATAACTGAAGAACAATAAACTGCACATCTTTCAAATGTGCAATATGATCACTTTCCAGGTATGAGCATACCCATGAAACCATCACTACATTCAAAAAAACATTTATATCATCTCCCCAAGTTTTCTAGTACCCTCTTGTAATCCACTCTCATGTTTCCTGTCATTATAGATTATTGTTTGTACCAATAGTTCATTTTTCAAATACCCAAATTGTATTGCAGTGTGGACATCCCGTAATTTGTTTACCCATTCACCTGTTGATGGACATTAGAATTACTTCTAGTTTTTGGCTATCAAACAGTATTGCTGTGAATATCTGTGTTAAAGACTTTGCGCAAACAGGAATTTTTCTCTTAGGTAAATACTTAGGATTGGAATGGCTGGATCGTGTGGTTGGTATATATTTAACTTTAAAACACTGCCAAATGTTCTTCAAGGTGATATACCATCTTACATTCCCACCAGCAGTGCATGAGAATTCCAGTTGCTTAACATCCTTGACAACACTTGGTTAATCTTTTACATTTTAACCAATTATGTAATGGCATCTCACTGTAGTTTTAATTTGTATTTCCCTCATGACTAATGATGCTATCTTTTCAAGCGCTTATGAGCCTTTTATCTATCTTCTTACCTGCAAGAAATACAAGTGTTCTGCTGATTCATGAATGTTTTGAAGGTATTTTTGTGCAGATCCTAAGTATATTTGAATATTATCATTATAACCATTTTTTTAGTTGAATACTTTTCTTGTTTCTCATTATTTTTCAGTGGATTTTCTTGGGGTTTCCAGGCATAAAATAATTTCACAAAAATACATAAACAAACAAATAAAAACCAAATAAAAACAACAACAAAAAAATAAAAACCTTCTCTAAAAAGGAAATTTTGAAGGAAAAAATGTAGGCTATAGGTCTAGTGGGACTTGCTGGGTGAAAGGAAGCCCAGATTAGTTAAGAAGACCTGCTTAGTCTCTCCCAAATTTCAAGCTTAATGTTTTTCTTTTTAAATTAGCTTAGTTTCTGGGGCGCCTGGGTGGCTCAGTGGGTTAAAGCCTCTGCCTTCGGCTCAGGTCATGATCTCAGGGTCCTGGGATCGAGCCCCACATCAGGCTCACTGCTCAGCAGGGAGCCTGCTTCTCCCCCTCTCTCTGCCTGCCTCTGCCTACTTGTGATCTCTGTCTGTCAAATAAATAAATAAATAAAATCTTAAAAAAAAAATTAGCTTAGTTTCTGAAGTAGATATGCCACCTGGTGCTATTTCCTTTTGTAAATAAATTATTATTTGAGGCATTCCTTACCCTTGGATCTGATCACCTCTTGATACGGTGACTATCAACACTGAGGACTCTGGAGAGCACAGAGGTAACAATGACCCCACATACACAGTAATTCTCCACTGGGGTGATTTTCTCCCTTCGCCCCTTTGGGGCACCTCTGCTAATACTGGAGACATTTTTGATGGTCATGATGGAGGGGAAGTATATTGGTATCTAGTGGGCAAAGGCCAAAGATGCTGCTAAACATCCTACAACGCACAGGTCAGTCCCCTGAAACAAACAATTATCTGGTCCAAGATGCCAATAGTGTCAAATCTGAAAAAAACCTGACTTAACCTAGCCTGCTTTGTACAATTTTTTCCATCTTAATACTTTCCGACTTTGGAGTAGTCTAAGACTAAGAACTGGTGAGATAAGCAGGTCAGAAATTAAGTGTGAGGAAAGCAGTCACATCCTCGGAACCGACTGGGAAGCAAGGCTTTGGGTGAATGCACTCAGGTGAATGCACTCAACTTGGCTTCTACACTTCCTCCAGCCTCATGCTTCCAGGTTCGGGGCCTGAGCCATGGCCTCCAGCCCAGCCAGGTGTCCCCACAGCTCATGTCCTTCTGTCCTGCCCATTTCTCCTGCCTCATGTGCAATTTTGGAGTTTTTCCATAAACTGATTCTGGCATTAGCTTTTAGGAGATTTTTGTTAAAACCCAGGACCTTCCTTCAACTCTGAACAATTTTTTCCCTCAATTCCAAAGATGTGCCTTTCTAGCTGACCCAAATTTGGGTGGCTTCTCTCCTACTTTGCTGTTCTACATATTTAGTCCTATGCTAGCTTTATATCTCAAATGGTGAAATCCGTCCAATAAAATACAAAATTAAGCATGCTGCTTTAAAAAAAAAATTAGGGAATCTCAAGGGTGGGAAAAGGTAGCAAAAAAGTAACCAAAAATGAAATCCAAATTAGAATATTAAATGTTTTCAAAGGTACCTTTTTAACTTCTAGAGCACATTCCATCAATGCTTTCACACTTCCAACTTCACGCAATGTCTTTTTACTATTTACATCTGCTCGCCAAGACAAATTCCTCAAAACACTTGCAATAACCTGCAAATGAAATTAATTTTAGAATAACTTGAATATAAAATAATTTATAGCTATTTTGTTCTTAATGCAAGTGGTAAGAGTAGAAATCTACTAGTAAAGAAATTCCTCCTAAATGCTAATACAGTGCCAAAAGGATTCCTACAATATAATTATTTTCCTTTATTCTGGTTTTAATGTAACCACAACTGAAACATGAGAAACTAAATACTGAACCACAGTTTACATTAATCCAAATCAGGATATTAACCCACTAATATCCAAGAAAAACACTTGAAATTCTAACTAGTACCTGCTGTAAGTCTTCACTTTCAGATTTTAGTTGGGCCACAAGAGCTCTCATGCAGCCTTTCATAGAGCAGAGTGTAGCCTATAAAATTAGAAATGGAACAGAGGGTCAATAACAAGGCAACCTGAAGCTGTGCTTTATTTTGGACTAATAAATTTCAAATCCAGTTTTAGTTGTCTCATTTTAATCATCCTAAGCCCCAGAACCAGATTACATAAAGGAAGTTTTTTGTGATCTGTTCTTCTCCTAGTAAACTGGAAAAATGAAAAGAGTAAGTGATAAGAAATGATAAGCAGGGGTGCCTGGGTGGCTCAGTTGGTTGGGCGATTGTCTTCGGCTCAGGTCATGATCCTGGGGTCCCGGGATCGAGTCCCACATCGGGCTCCCAGCTCCATGGGGAGTCTGCTTCTCCCTTTGACCTTCTCCCCTCTCAAGCTCTCTCTCTCTCAAATAAATAAATAAAATCTTAAAAAAAAATGATAAGCAACGGGTTTTATTTATTTATTTTAAAAAGATTGTATTTATTTATTTGACAGAGATCACAAGTAGGCAGAGAGACAGGCAGGGCGGGGGGCGGCGGGGGGAAGCAGGCTCCCCGCTGAGCAGAGAGCCAGACTCGGGGCTCAATCCCAGGACCCCGGAGATCATGACCTGAGCCAAAGGTAGAGGCTTAACCCACTGAGCCACCCAGGTGCCCCAAGCAAAGGGTTTTAAAGTCTCTTCTTTGCACAGAAGTGATATATGTATAACACTCAAATCTGTCATCAGAATTTTTAGACTTTTACTCTTATTCCTGGGAATAGTATTTTAAATGCAATTACATAAACCTACTACTGTGTTCTATCTTTTGCCTTTGTTTAGGCATAAGACAACCTAACAAGTAAAACTATGCACTGGTGTGTGAAGTTCAGTTTTTTGTTTTTTTTTTTTTAATCAGTGTTTAATGAGGAGAGTGAAAAAAGGAAATCAGTGAAAAGTAGTTTGTATGAAACTAACTCATACCAGTGATATCTTAAGAAGTGGATCTTTTTATAAAACATACCTTGTTGGCCACATCTCCAAAAGTCAAGTTTGTCAAAGCCATTCCAGCATACCGTCTTAATGTAATACTGTAGTGGTCATTAGTTAGCCCATACATTTCACAGTCCACTTGCAATAATTCTGCAATGGCCTGTAGTCCCCCTAATTTAAAAAGGGCAAGAGGAAAAAGACAATAATCTAAAATAAAACAAGTGGCACCAAGTTTAAAAATTACTTATTAGGAAAACATATCAAAGAAGGAGAATATATGGTTTGAATACATCTCTAGAATCACAAGCTATAAAAATTGTTACAAAGAACTTCTATGTAATACTCAATGTACAACTGATAATGACTCATTTTCTGCCAGTTTTCTCCACCCTCCAGACCCTTGCCTTACTGAGTGAAGTGGGCATTATAGTCTTATGTACCGCATGTATACTATATCTTGTCATTGATGAAGAAGGCTATGTTCTAACACTTGGTCTTCCTGCATGAAAGCAGAAAAAGGTAACTTATTTCTATTATTACAACTTTACAAACATTCTTCAATGTTATACACTGTGGCCTAATTACTTTAATTTTTTTTAATTTGCCAAATAATTAGCCTTAGGAATCCTGAGACTTTTAAATGAAACTGTGCATGAAGCAAAGCTTATTTTCTTATAAAAAAGAATTATCTGTTCAATTTATTACTAAGTTCTTTAAAACCACTTATTATGTAAATATTTTTAAAAATTTCTTACTTTTCTTTGATACTCACAAGTGTCAAATACCAACTATGCTAGGATTTAGTATTTTCCTTCTCTTTGATTCCCACCACTGGGTATGCCTGACAATGCCCACAGCGGTCAACACTGAGAAGGCAAGGAGAAAAATGAAGGAAAAGGAAAGGGAAAGGCAGAAAGGAAAGGGCAGTAACAAAACAGAACAAAAAATCCAAAAACAAACAAACAAATAAAAAAAAAGGTAAAGCAAAATGGTGAGCAAGTGAATAAAAATAAAAATGCATATGGAAGCTATTCAAAATATTCATCATTAATATTAATCATCATGGGACTGGGGATATTGTTTTGTCACAGAGAAATGGCTTAGACAGAAAAAAGGAAGATGAACATAAACAGGTGATTTTTGGAAATTCTTAGTCTAAACAGTCAGGTTATCAATTCGGAGGAGGACCTGTATGTTTGGTATTTTTGCAAATGATCTAGAAGGGTCAGTATGTAGAGGAGACTGCAAATATATAAAACAAAGTTCTAACTTGGATAAAGAATTCCAAGCCAGGAGAATTAACTGTACGAAGACTGGTGCAAATCTTTATGACTAGCAGCAATGAGATGAGTTTGAATGTAGATAAGTGAAAATTAATTTGGTCAAGGAAAACCCAAACCATATTTAGGAGTATTTTCTTCCATCTACCCAGGATAATGGAAAAATACATAGCCAGGGAACACAATTCAGTGACTATCTTTAAGGAGCTTATACATTAGAGCAAAAGCAGACCCTAAACAACTAATTTAGGCATAACAGACTGTGTAGAAGCACAGGGAGAGGTAACAGGTGACTTCACCTAGATTGAGAGTATCAAGAAAAAGGCTGAGGAAATAATGTTTAGGTTAAGAAAGACTTAAAGGATGAGTATCTGAAATGGGTGGGGCGGGAATAATAGAAAAACATTTTAGGCAGATGAAACAGTATGTGCAAGAGCCCCTGAGCCTAAAATACATAGCAATAAGGGGAAGGTCTCAAGATGAGGCTACAAAATGGGTAGAGGCCATATCATGCAAGACTTTATATGTCACACTAAGGCTTTCCAACAGGGGAAGGAATAATTTAATGTACATTCTAAATAGATTCCTGTGATTGTAGGATGCAGAACGGATAACTGGAAGTGGGGAGCCAAGTAAGTACTGTACTCCCTGCAGGGTAAGAGAGATGATAGTGGCCCAAACTGGGGATGGAAAGGAGAGCAGTGAGTAGAGGTAAATTTAAGAAGCAGAATTAAAGTACAGTACTTTAATTAGGGTAGAGTTACGGGATGTCTTCCGAGATTCTGGCCTGAGGAACTGGGCTGTCATGCCATTTTCTGAGAAAAAGAACCTTGGAAGAGAAAGGGATGTGGGGCTGAAGGAGATAACCAGTTCAGTTGGGGCAGTTGAGTTAAAAATATCTGAAAAACCATCTAAGTGAAGATGTCAGATGAGGAGTTTGATAATGTGTCCAAAACTCAGGAGTGGGAAAGTGGATTAAGATGTAAATCGGCAAAACACTGTAATGGAAGCCATGGATTGGAAGCACATTGTTTAGAGAGAGATGAAGAAAACCTAGGACAGAGCTTTGAGGAATTCCCAATGTTTAATACTTGAGCAGAAGAGAAGGAGCCAGTAACAGAACTGAGGTTCTGACTCAGGAAACTGACTTGGGAATGACCGATGACCTAAAGACCACGGCCCTGTATACTGGTAAGATCACCAAGATGTTGAGCATTACAGAGCAGGCTACTGACACCAAAACAAACATCCTATGCTTTGTGCCTGCATGGTGTGGTAATATCTGTGATACTTTCTTAAGAAACGTGAAATGATTTAATAAAGAACGTCTCAAAGAAAGCACTAAAAGAAAAAAGACCTTTTTCCCAACAGAAAAACTAAAACTCAGGACTTGATTCTGAAAACAAAGATTAAAGAAGGATATGGTCTATATCAACAAAAGCATGAAGAAAAAAGAACATTCGATAAAATTTAGGATTCAGATAAAAGAGAGCTTTTAATGACTTCAGACAAATAAAGACTTTCTGTAAATTTAAAGGCAGCAAATAAAATCTGTGTCAAAACTACAAATGGATCCACAAAAATATGATGTGAATTCATGACTGATAGAATAAAAAAAAATAGGTTGTCCTTAGAAAAGTTAGCCTGTCTCAAGGTAATGCAAAGATGATAAGCATATTCTTTCACATTTTGCTCAGTGTCTATGTTTAAAAAAAGTGGTCCAGATGGACCAGATATTATCCAATGTGCGATCTCATAACCTTAAAGCTAGTAGAGGACCAATGGTTTTAGCAGAACCCTTAATTTAAACTTATGCCTATAAAAAAGATAACAGAAAGATGACACTTAATTTTTAAAAGAGTATATTATTTTCCTTTTACTTGGGTCAGATAGTCACCATTATCATTCTAAAATAAACATTAGGGTCCCAACGTAAATATTCTATATATTGGCGTTTCACAAAATTTACTGATCATAAGAATCACCTGGGCCACTAATTAAATGATTCCTAGGTACCCCTCTGGAGATTCTGCTATACTAAGACTGTCTGCTACAAGGCCAGACAATCTATATGGTTTGACAAGTATCTCTGTGATTATTATGATCTAGTTTGGAAATACTAATACAAATAAATCATGAGTTCCTTAAAAGTCAGAACCATATCTTCACC
The DNA here is from genome assembly GCA_004024625.1 of Mellivora capensis. Lineage (NCBI taxonomy): Eukaryota > Metazoa > Chordata > Mammalia > Carnivora > Mustelidae > Mellivora > Mellivora capensis. The sequence continues at coordinate 71,021 of PISX010007020.1, forward strand.
ATTTTTCAAGGCACAGTTTCTGGGACGGAGCTGGGACTTAACCAATGTATACACCACTGATAGCACAGCCTACAACCTGCAGTTCTAACAGGTACACCTAAATGACCTTGAAAAGTTGTAGAATCCTCTTGTATGTACAAATGACAGTCCCAGCTGACTAGGTTTAGGAATTTCCCTTCATCTGTTTGGGACCTTATTCCTCCTTATCCCTCACTGTCAGATACTTTGTGCTTCCTTACTCCATCTCCCCATAATCCACAAACCTTGTGCAAATTTAGAGGCTAGGAATGAGAAGAAAGGAATCCCCTGTGGCTCTGTTCCCAACAGTCACACCCCCAGAGGCCCCATCCTGCTCCTCACCTGAAAGCCCCTGCCCTAGCTCCTGTGATGAAATGCCCCGGGTAGCCTTCCTACCTGAAGAAGGAAGAGGAACAAATACTGAGTCTAGGTTTTACTTTGCAATTCAGATGATTAATGTGTCAGTCCTAGTCTACAGGTCATTGGAACACAGGGACATTTACAGAAAAACCTCTGCAGTAGTTTAAAATTGGATTAGTTTTCTTGTTTATTCAAGATTTTTATCTGTTTCCCATTATTACTAGCATTGAAGAACAACCAAACATAAAATTTTCACAAATGCTGAGACTACTGAGGAGGGGAGAACCCATAAGATCACATTCAGTTCCATTGGAGGCTGGAGGTAGGGGAAGAAAAGAGAATCAGATGGGCCAACTGCAAGGGCCTGTGGGAAGAAAAGCATGGCTGGAGGTCAGGCCTGAGATCACAAAGTACACAGCCCCCCAAAGTGATGACTCTGAAGGAGACAACACTCATAGTTGGCCGTGCAGGTTCTCTGTGTTTAAGAGTCTCATGATTTTGTGACTTTTCAGATAAATGATGAATGACAATGATGAGGGTGGCAGGAATATAAAGTGGGGGCTGGGATGTAATGTAAAATAAACAGCACAAAAAGCAAGGGCACAGCCACACTAAGATGGGAACTCAGTGTACGGTTCTTGCTTGTGGTACAACTAAATAGATCCAGTTCACATGAGGTGGCTCAGCATGATGCAATTATAAATACCACATGCGCAAAATGAACCTAGAAATCAAAGAAAAACCGTTACATGACAAATGGGGTGCACAAAAATGCAGGTCATAAAAGGTTTAGAGTGTGTGAAAACACATACATAAAAGAGTAATACTTCCAAAAATTAGTGGAATATTTCTAACTTAGGTTACAGCAAATTCTTTTCTTCATTAACTAGTTTCAAAGATACCATGCTGCTTATCATGAAAATCCAGTAAGTACTGATAACCATGAAGAGAAATAAGAATCTTAATAATAATTTCTTCTGGTGTCCATCAGAAATGACTGAGTTCAAGAACAATCACATAGCTCTGCATTTCAAAATAATTTAAATTGCCCTCCCCATCAACTATCACATAGCGTCTACTGTGGAAACAGGGGCAAGGAGCGGACCACTTAGTAATTTTTCTAATTGATGGCTAAGAGTTTGAAAAGCCAAGTTACTTTATACAAGGTAGCAGTTTCTATCATTAAGAACCTTTTCTTCTCTGGAAACCAGAGCATAATGATTTGCTACAAGGAGGAAACAGGTGGTAACAGAAATTAGTGGCCTTATGCCCAATTCAACGATGACGAAAAATCTTCAGTACTCTTCTATGGCATTAAGAAACATTTTTGTCTTACCAAGTTCATTCATCGCATGTCTATGTTCTTCATCAAATGAAAGTTTCATTAAAACACACACAGCAGGACAGATCTGATGTTCAACAGGAGCTGGCACTGGAAAATAAAATTGACATAAACCATAATGCTTTGTTTTTTCAGAAGCAACAATGTTTATTATACTTAAAAAAAAAAAAAAGCAGGGGTCACTGATATATCCCTAATGCTTAGTAGTTTAGTAGATCAACAAATAAATACTATCAACATGGAAAAGAAAATATGAGAAAAGGTCTTTTCTTGGTTCCAGAAAAATGTTTACTACTTATATGCTTTTAACTAACTCTGTCAGAATAAATTCCTTACAGGTTTATACTATAACTCAAAGAATAATTTAAAATTATAATGACTACATAAAAGAATAAAAACACTTTGCTATAAAACCATTTTGTTATGATTTCTATTTAAACTATTGTCACGAGTGTGGGTTAAAAGCACTTATTTGTGTACAAATATAGTAAAGAAATCTAGCACAAACCTGTGGAGAAACCTTACCATAGAGACAGTAAACAAGAATCTAAAGAGGTGTTCAAGGAAATGTACCTCCACATTTAATACCATGTAGAGTTTCAAAGCTCATTATTTGAAATAAAAATTTAAAAAGTCTATTTTTCAGAAGTAATATTCATTTATTTTATTTAAGCATTTTGAGAACTGTTATTAAGATAAAAAAAATACCAGTTATTATATAATTGTGGATACCACAGGAAAAAAAAATCCAGAAAGACATTGTTCTCTCAGTAAAGTACCTTAGTAGTTTTCTTCACCCTTAGGACAAAAAGATATAAAGGACTATACCTGCTATTTTCTTATTCTTGAGAATTTGTAAATTTTACATAAATTCACCTTTATACCTAAGCTAAAAAAAATCTGCTAGAGGGGCGCCTGGGTGGCTCAGTGGGTTAAGCCTCTGCCTTCATGGTCTCACGGTCTTAGGATCGAGTCCCGCATTGGGCTCTCTGCTCAGCAGGGAGCCTGCTTCTCCCTTTGCCTGCCTCTCTGCCTATTTGTGATCTCTGTGTCAAATAAATAAATAAATAAAATCTTTAAAAAAAAATCTTCTAGAGCTTCATAGAAGGTGTTATCACCATCAGCCCTTCTACTGCCCCTTGAATCAACAGGTTGATACAACTGTCCCCTCTCCTGTGTGTGTGTGTGTGTGTGTGTGTGTGTGTGTGTGTTTTCTTATAAGGTAAAAGGAAGGTCTTACCTTATATACTTACTGCTTTTGATTCTTGCTACGGGAATGAAGTAAGTTATGTCCCCAAGGGTCCCAATTCTTAACTTCCCTGCTCCTGATGGAGAGGGGTAGGTAGCCCAGGGTTTCTCCCTCAGCAAAGAGCTGGATGGCTGATCACCCCCAGCAACTGGGACCCACTGCCTGAAGCAGGAAGGTGCAGCGGGAAGAGGGCTGGGTTGACAGTCAGAAGATCTGGCCTCTGTTCCTGGCTCTACCACTTACTAGCTAAGAGGCTAACAGGCAAGTCTTTTAGTGTCTCTGAGCCTCAGTTTCTTCATCTGTAAAATGGAGATGATAATAACTTCCTTTCCTACTTCAGGAGTCTGTTGTGAGGCTCAAATAACATAACAGATGTAACACAGCTCTGTATCCACTGACTAGAGTGTTGTGCAAATGTTAAGATAATAGCTTGGTCACTAACGGCTGAAGGAACTAGTCATTTCTTGAGCTTCATCTATAAAATGGAAGGGATGGAAACATAATTGCTCAAGTTCTTTCTAAATCTACTATACCATGACTATAAATCTCTCTTGACCTCGTTCTTTTTTGGTTGCATAGTACTGCATGTAGCGTTTTCCTTTACTATTTTTTTTTTTCTGGAAAAATACAGCTTAAGTTTTAAACTATGTTAGCGGTGTAGACAGCTACTATAAATTTCCCATGCCTACTCATAAAGACAACATACTAACTAAAAAAGTTTTCATTTAAAAAAGGTTTACATTTGCTTTGGTAACATACACTATAGGGAACATACTTGGATTTTTGTCCTGGTCCATGCCTTGTTCGTGGGCTTCCTGCCACTCCCAACAGGTTTCACAGTAAGCTCGTATCTGTTCCAAAAGATGAAGGACTCGGATTTCACGCCTGCCTCTCTTGTCATCAGGCTGTGAGTGAATGATGTTGTGAAGTGCTGCACTGGCCCTGGCCCGAGCCTCTTTACTGCCCCGGGAATTTCCCAACAACACAGAGTCTTTGTCATTGCCATGTAAAAGCTGGATGAGGAGAGGAAGACATCCAGACTGCCGCATGGATATACAGCTGTCTTGGGAGCTAGACATAGCTAGCAAAGTTCGCGACATATCATCCTTATCATGAGTACCAAGCATTGACAACAATGAATACACCATTTCCACCTGTGGGCCAAATGAGTTTAGAAACAAAATTATGACTTTAATATCCAAACACTAACACCAATGATGTGATGAATGGGATACTTATTGTAAGTCATTAAAAAGAAAAACGAAACTCAAAACCCCTTTCTAAGATGAAGTAATGAGAATTATTTCAAAATCCATATAATCACCATCAATTTGTTTATATGAGTAAATAGAAGTAGTGGTGGCATACAGTATTGAAAGAGAAGGTAGGTTCTCATACACTTAAATTGCTGTTTGTCTGGATCAGCTGATTATAGTGAATGGCAATTGATTTCACACACACACACACACACACACACACACACACAATGAGGAATGTGATGTATTTAAATATTTTACACAATTTAAAAATCTTATTTCTTTTAATTTGCAACTATAATCAATAAATAGAAAACACTTTTCAACAATTATTATGTACTGAGTACCAGTTCTTGACAATCACTAACCCTTACCAGATTATAATATTGTTAAAAGTGTATGATTTCTCCCTTAAACATATAAAAAGAAGAATGTCATAAAAAGAACGCCATGATCACACAGGGAGTACAAGGACTCTTAATCAATTTCCTTTTTTTTAAAGCATCCAATAAGCATCAGTTACTCTCTGACAATAAGTTCTGAACGTTTATTCAGAAGCAGATTAGAAACTGGAAACCAGTACCCAGTTTTCTTGGACTGCAATTAGCCTCATTTCAAAACCAGATCGATTACATAAAAGTGGAGGCTATTATATAAAGAATGTATCATCTCTATAAATCAGTGGTTCTTAGTCAGTGGTGATTTTGGCCCTCCCAGGACACTTTTGGTGGCCACAACTGTGAGAGGAAGTGCTATGGGCATCTACTAGGTAAAGACCAGGGATACTGCTAAATGTCATACAATAAAGAATTATCCAGTCAACAATGCTGAGGCTGAGAAACTCTAAATAAATACACACTACTCCTAGATATTAATGTTTTGGGAAGGTAGTATAGAACTGTGGGTAAATTGGGCTTTCAAATTCTGGCTCCACCACTTATGAATGAACTGTGTGACACCAACACGTTATTTGATTTCTCTAAGCCCCAGTTTTCTCAGTTGCAAAATGGAGAAATTTACCTAACAAGGTTTTCTCTGTGAAGATTAAATGAAATAATACATGTATAGGATAGTAGCTGGCATTCAAAAATATAGCAAGGTCTTAATGTTATCATTCATAAGTCACTTCAAAAGGCAATGAATTCTAGCTGGCAGTTTTCATGCAACAGTACTGGTGAATATTAGATTTTCTTTATAGTAAGAACTACACGTTGATGTTGGACAGACCTGGGGTTGAAGTTCAATTTAAATATGCAACAGCTGCCTGAAACTTTTTTTTTTTTTTTGCCTGAAAATTTTTTTGCTTCAGTTTTCTCTTTTAAAAGAGGGACAAGAATACTTTACAGTGTTTTTGAGACGATCAGAGAAAATGTACACACAACTTCTAGTACAGTTATTGGCATATCAGAGGTCCCAATGAGCAGCTATTGTGAGTTATTAAAAGGATTAAGTCTCATATTAACAATATCGTTGATTATTCTAAATTCATTTCTTAAATCACATTAGTTATTTCAGTAATGCTTTTCATAAGATCCATTATATTGTTAAAGTAAAGAAAGAATAGGTAGAGTATGCTGTGAAAACAGTTAATGCAATTATTTAAGATTTAACTAAAAATATACTGTTTAGTAATATTAGAATGTCCTCTTTGTCAATATAGTATTAAAGACTCTGGCTTTAAAACAATAATAAAATAATTATTTTCTTTTTAAACACACCATTCTCAAGTCCTAAAATATTTGCTAATATCCAACAGACTAAGAAACCTCACTTATCAGAACTGGGTAACATTCCATTTCAGTAACTTTTCCATCCATTTAAATAAATTTATTAAACACTCATTATGTGCAGGCTCTTGTGCTAGATGCTGCAAAAGATTAAAAAAAAAAAAAAGTCCCTATTCCCAAAGAGAATTTCATGCAAATTGTAGTGACTCAAAGGGGGCAGACAGACCTCATGGGAGAGATGAGAGGACACTGGGAATCGGAAAATGTTTTGTAAAGAAGTAAAGCCCAAGCAGAGTGCTGAGGGCTGATTTGGATTCTGAAAGCCATTTTGTGGTGGGGTAGAAAGGGGAGGTGGTGCCACCGCAGGCAAGGCAGGGAGGCAGAAAATCCCAGGGAGTGTTTGGGAAGCAGCAAGTAAGTAAGCCAGAGTGGCTGGAGCTTAGGATACTTGTAGAGAAGTAGATGATAAGGCTAAGAAAGAATAAAAAATGAGCTAAATTGGCACTTTTTATAATCCTCATTTTTCCTTTGTGCTCTTTCGTATAAAGATTTTTCTTTAAGAGACTGTGGTGATGGAACCAGAATTCTCTACTTGAATTTAAAAGATGAATGAAGAATGTTTTAGCAAAGCACTCTCAGTATTAGTGGCCAGAGTTTACAATCTTCTGTTACCTTGGTTCCCAGATGACTTGTCAACCTTCGAGGAGCAGAGTGTGTGCTACTAGAACTCAAAACACTGGCTGTTTCATGATCCATTCGTGTAGTTGAACCCTAGAAATTAAGCAAATTATGGATAGTATAATTTAGATTATAGATGACAAATGAACTGTCTTTAGGGTAAATACAGCATGAAAAGTATGGACATTTTAACGGCTCAAGATGATTTTAGATTTTAGAGAAAAACTGAAGAAAAGATTTGTTGCAAAAGACAGTTAAAAACAGTGTGGAAATAACTAAACACTGAAGAAATTCTAAGAGTGGTATTTTTTCACAGATCAAAAGACATGAAACCACATTCAGTTAAAGATAAATTTATTGATAAAAAGCTTTACTAATTGATGAAATGCTCTAAATTATTACAGAACTTCGAATTTGTTACAGTCCATGATCTCCAGGAACTCACAGCACAGAGAGGACTGCTTAAAACTTCATTAGAAAAAGCCATGAAAAAATAAATAGTTGCACTGTGATATGATGAGCACCATAGTAGAAAAATGTATAAAATACCAAGGGGAAAAGTAATAACATATTGAAGGAAAACAGGAAGAAAAACAACTACTTGCTATAAGGAACTATTAAAAGCTGCATAAAATAAGTAACATTAAAGGTAGGCCTTGAATTCTGGGGTAGAAGACAAATCCAAGTCTTTATAAAGGTATAAATATGGAGAGCATGGGGATTTGTTTAATGTGGACAGAACACAAGGTGTATGGTGTGAGATAAAGGTTGGGTTAAATTATTAAGTGTCTCAGGAGTCATGAGTCAAGCTGTGGATGTCATAGAGCCACTAGACTTTCGGCAGGAGGACAGCACAACGAGAATTATATCCTTATTTATTTTTTAAGTTTTATTTTGTGATCTCTATACCCAACATGGGGCTTGAACTCATGACCCTGAGATCAAGAGCTGCATACTCTTCTGACTGAGCCAGCCAGACACCCCCAGAATTACATCTTTAAAAGAGTATAAAAGACGGGATAGAGAGATCACAGGTGGGAAATCAGGAAAAGAGTACTTTCAATAGCTGCGTGGTCATGAGGGCACAAAGTAAGAAAGTGAGAGCAGGGAGTTGAGGATACCTTGTGTTTAGAGGACAGAATCAGTCGGTTTGCTAACTGACTAGATGTAAATAAAGAGATGCTGGGAACCAAGGACAACCTGGAGGTGCTGAGCTTGGATAAATGGGCGGATAGTGCAGGCAGTGTTAATACATGAAACCCAGGCAGAGATAATGGGTTTCAGTGTGGGACCTGATATCACCATTCTATATATATATTAAACATATAGTAAAAATGCTCAGTGGGCATCTGAAAACACACAATCCAACTCTGAGTTGAGGCTACAGATAAATATGTGGGACCTATCAAAATATTGGCTACAGCTAAAACCGTTCATTAAGGGTTAAGAATAATGATTCGAAGAATAATATCTAATTAGAAAGCAATATTGGCAGGCATCCTGTTACAGCTCGTAATCTTTCAAAAGGAAAAGCTAGAATATAAACTCTTTGAGGGCAGAAATTTTATTCTGTTCATTGTTGTATTCTCAGTACCAAGCGTAGCAGGCATCCACAAAATATTTGTTATGAATGAAAGAGGAGCTAGTAGTAAAATCTGTAAGAATATCTGGGCAGAGGACACCTTTACTGGTTCTTTCACATATAGATGATCTCACTAATTGGAGAAGGGGGTGTGGCAAAGGGGTGCTTTTCCTACGATGGGAAAAACAAGTTTGAGGATTGTGAATTGTTTACCTCCACTCCAGAGGGTACAATGAGTTGGCATAAGTCACAATCTCTGAATGTACCCCGTGTATCCCTAAATTGTGGAACCAGCAGACCTTGTAATTTCCTTTGTGCATTAGCCACAGGGCTACCCAACGAGGCAGAAGCATTAAGCAAAGGTAAGAAAGAATATGGTGTGTGGTAGTGGGGGTAGGAGGGGGGGCAAAACTGTAAATAAATTTAGACATAAAGAGCTTATTCCAGTTGTAATAAGGAGGATGGATTTGAGGAACCAAGTTTCAGGGTACAAGATAGTCAGGGTTTTCTTTTTAAGTAAATTCTGGCAAGGGGCCTTTCTTAGTCTACGGGAGGTGAAGCAAACATACTTTCCTTGAGGATTCCTTGAACCTACATTCGTAGGCTGTAAGGCAACCCTGGTGATCCTGGCTGTCATGCCCTTATGTAATATAATCCCCTCATGTTGAGTATGGGCTAGATTTAGGGACTGGATTCCAATGAAAAGAATGCCGCAGAGGTGATAAGTCACTTCCAAGATAACGTTACAAAGACCGTGGCATCCACTATGGGTACCCTCTCTTGTTTTCTCTTGAGAGAAGCCAGCTGCTAGGTTGTGAACTGCTCTATGGCCTGGCCCAGGTGGCAAGGAACTGATTTCTCTGGCCAACAGTCAGTGAGGACATGAGGTCTGCCAACAGCCATGTGGATGAACTTAGAAGCACACTTTCTCCTAGTCAAGCCTTAAAATGACTGTGGTCCCAGCCAACACTATGACTATAGCCTTATGAGAGACCCTGAATCAGAGGCACTCAACTAGGCTGCAGCAAGATTCCTGAACTACAGAAACAATAATAAATGTTTGGTGTTTTAAGCTGCTACACTTGTTAAGTAGCAACAGATAACTAACACACTCTCTGAAACAAAAGAGAAACAGGGGCTAAATCATGAAACAAGAGAAAACCTATTTCCTACAATAAAACGTGTTCCTGACATTCATTTCAGTGTAGACATTAAATTATCTTTAAGCTTCAATCTTATTATCTTCCTGTACTGAAAGAAATCAGCTCCTTGATTTTGGAACACTTCTTCTCCCAATCTGTCTAGCTAGAAACTCAGATACATTTGTTGTAAGGAGATACCAAGAAAAGATTCCCATACTCACACAACCTATAGAACTTGGGCCTTGAGAATCTTTCCTGGGCCCTTTTGTTATGACTAGACCTGTGCCAACACCCTTCAGAGAGACTTAGAGAAATGATAACTCACAAGAGACGGTAACTTCCTAAGAAGTGTTTTCTACTTAACTCATGAGTAAATTCTGAAGACACTGAGTGTGATTAACTCTCTCACAAACTCAAGACCTGTTAAAGCAGTCATGTTGCATATCTCTGCAATTGGCCTTATTCACTTTCCAAAGATATGAGAGCACAGAATGTGGATTTCCCAAGGAAGGGTGGATAGGAAAGAAAACGTGGTGGTGGTGGTGGGGGGTGTTCTTAATTCTCAGTCCTAAAGTGTGTGAGCTCATTTTCCTCCCCTTTTCTTTCCTATCCACTCTTCCTTGGGGAATCAGATTCCATGCTGCATGAATTCTCAACTTTTCACTTACTGCTCATGTTACTCCTGTGGCCTTACCCGAAACCGGCTCTCACAGGAAATCCCTTCTCCCTGCTACCTTGTTTCCTATGAGTCATGTACTTCGCAGAGTCAGGAAGCACCGTAAGTCTATGTTTTCCACACTCTTTAAATCATTTTGAAACCCTGTAACATCCAAATCTCTTTGTGTTATAATCACCTTTTCCCCCTTTCCCAGTGCTGTCGTAATACCTGACCTCCCAATCACTGTACCCAATTGTTACTTTGGTACAAGGGTCACGGACTTCCTTCCACTTTAACTACTGCACCATTCTTGGTAACTTCAACACCCATGCACATACCCCATCAAAACCTTGGCCCCTCAGTTCTTTGATATCATCTTCAATGATATTTTTCTCCTCTAATCCATTTTAGCCACTGAAATCAATGATTCTCTCCTGGACTATTTCATTACCCCAAAATGCACCATCTCTCGATAACACAGTTAGTTATCCTGAGAGCCTATTCTTCAAGCAATCTTCTTTAACCCTCCCCAAGAAAGCTGCTTTGAAATGACTGGAATAGCAAGTGTGTAGATCTCTCTACATATTCCAGCTTGAATTTCTTGCAGCATATCACTTCCACTGATTCTCTTGCTAGTTTTCAACAGTTTTACTCCATGGTTATTCCATAGTTTGCTACCAAACCAACAAAATAACCTGCCACCATACCCATCTCCACCTTCTGCTGCTGAATCAGAGACACCTCCTCTATCCATGGCCTATCCCTTCATGTGTGCTCTGGATCCTTTCCCTCTACTCATTCCTTCCCATTGTTGTTCACGCATACTCATTTCTTCCATCTTAAAAAAATAAAACAATCTGCAAATTTTCTCTTGAATCTGTATCCTGCATTGATTGGTTAATGGCTTTTGAGTTAGCTAGAATTACTCTCTTCTACTTTATTTTTTAAGTCATCTATACATCCCATGTGGGGCTCAAACTCACAACCCTGAGACCAAGAGTCACACACTCTACTAAGTCCACCAGGCACGCTTATCTTTTCTGCTTTTTAACCTTGCATTTAAGCCTCAACTCACTTCAATATAATAAGGCAGGGAAGAAAGCCAATGAAATTGCTCTTGCTAAGATCAACACTGAATTATTTTTCGTAAAACCCAATGCAGATCTTTTAGTTCTTATGGTCAATGGTGAATAATGTTAACTGTTTCCTCTTTTTTGGAACAATGTGATTCCCTTGCTTTAGGATGTTAGCCCAGGTCTGCACCTTCTCACTCTATAATCATGGGGGATACAAAAATCTTCCATACCTTGAGTTATCACATTCATCACCCTTTCCTTCAATTCCAAATTCAAATATCTAACAGCCTACCTGACATTTCTATTTCAATGTCTCATATTTAACACCTTCAAAGTTAACCTTAATTTTAACATTTTTGAAACTAGATTATTTTCCTCCACAAGCCTCCTCCCTCATTTAGAGTTAACACTGAATTGTATCACCATCCTCCTAGCTGCCTATAACAAAAAACTGGAAGTCATTCTTGACTTCTTTCCCCTTATCTGTCATATCCAACACCAAACCTTATGTCTAAGGTTTCTATTTCCTAAATATTCTCAGATACTGAGATATCTACTGACTGAATGACTCTCTCAAATCTATCAATTGTTCCCTAATCCTAAGGCTATCATCATCTTTCATCTAGATATGGTACCTAATTTTACTGAATCATTTGTGAGGTGTCAAATAAATTAATTTATAACTTTCTCTAGGACCAACATCATCCTAACACTAGTTAAGTGCTTCAAATATGTGTTCCTGTAACACTATGTACTTGCCCTCTCATAATACTCTCATAATACACACTTCGTGGAAACTGCTCATTTGTCTTACTTCTAGATTGTAAGTTTCTTAAGGAAAAGGTACCATGTACCTAGCTCACTCCCATATCCTGGGGTTGAGAACAGTCTTGGCATAATGCAGATGCTTAGTAAACAGATGCTGAACACTGATGAATGCATTTTATATTATCTTTCAGAGGAAAGGAATAGGGGAAAAGGTGAACAGTAAAGTGAAAAATGGGATGGGGGACACAGAGGTGGAGATAAGATGAATGGCTGAAGGGAACCCTTCCAAGTAACTATATTTTCTTTTAATCACTAGGTATTAGAATCAAGCATCTCTTTATTTTCTGCTTTTCCCTTATTCATCCTTAAATAGCCACTGCCAACAGAAACAGGCACTCAAAAGTTCACTGAGAGGGCCTAGAAGGTATATGCCTGATGGCTACACTTAGCAGAACTGGGATACAGTCAATTTCCTCCTGGGTCAGAACCCCTCTTCTCTCTTCTACCTTACTCACTTTAGAAAGTAACTCCAGGGTTTCTATTTCATAAGCAGCAAGAATCTCTAAGTCACTGTGAAACCTGGCCTGAGGGGAGGAAGAAGCAAGCATTTACCCCCTTTTCCTCCTATACAAATTGTACGTGGAAATATAATCAAATAGTACACAAGAATTCCTCCTTATAGAAGCTTCCCAGCTAATTTCGTATCCCCTAATGAATTAAGGAAGCTGGGCATAAGGTATCAGTTACTGTTAATATCACAAAAAGACACACAACCAAACATTATGTACTTCCTGACTGAAGACCAGAAGAACACAATGCTACTCTCAAAAGACTTGCAAAAACAATAAAACAAAAAAACAAGAAATGAAAATCCAAAGCTGATCACATCTCTAGATCCAAATACCAAGTTACAGGAAATATAGGGGACAGAGAAGAATGTCAAACTACATACCATGGAGATGTTATTAGCAAAATCCAGACTATGGAAAACTATATAAAACAAATAACTTTGGTTCTTCAACAAATAAACATCCAGAAAAACAAGAGACAAAAAAGGAACTTATTAAAAGATTAAAAGAAATTTTGGAGGAGTGCCTGGGTGGCTCAGTTGGTTAAGTGTCTGCCCTCAGCTCAGGTCATGATCCCAGGGTCGTGTGATCAAGTCCCACATCAGGCTCCCTGCTCTGTGGGGAGCCTGATTCTTCCTCCTCCTCCCTACTTGCTTGTGATTCCTTGCTCTCTCTCTATGTGTGTTTGTGTCAAATAAATAGGTGAAATCTTTAAAAAAACAAAACAAAAAAATTTTGGAGACTTATTAACTAATCCCAAAGCATGAACTTTACCTAGAAAGAGTCAAATAAACTATAAAAAATTATGACATTTATGAAACAACTGCAGATTTGTATACTGACTAGATATCAATGCTATTACTGTTTATTCCTTTGCGAGTGTAATAATGACAGTGTAGTTATATACCTTCAGTCCTTTTTTTTAAAGTAAGCACGAAACCTAATGTGGGGCTTGAACTTACAATCCTGAGATCAACAGTTGGATATTCTGCCAGCTGAGCCAGCCAGGCGCCCCCACACCCACCCCACCAAATAGCGAAATATTTATGGAAGAAATGATGTCGGATCTTCTTCAAAAATAAAATGGGAGGGCAAAGTGGAATAGGGTACATGTGGATTACTATATTGGTTTATTTGCCTCTGTATGTATTTGCAATTTTCCATAGTAAAAAGTCTTAAAATGCTTATTAGCAGCAAAGCATTCTCTCATCATTTCATTTCTTTCCCACTCTTGGCTGAATTTCATCACTACTACTGGCTTTCACTAAAGATCCGGTTCTAAACTTTAAATAGAAAAGCTGAGAACCAATTCATAAATGAATTACACATGTAGTTATATACTAAGCAAGCAGGGATCTGACCTGTATAATTTACTTCAGGCTTTCTCTTTCCATTTAACTTCCAGGGGAGATTAATCACAGATCAAGAAACACTATTTCTAGAAGGGATGCCAGATCTTCCTTCCCACCAACATATATTTACTATTATCCACTATTTACCAGGGACTGTGAGAATATAAAAACGGACAAAACTAGATAAAATCTCTGCCCTTCTGGAGCTTAGAGTCTAGTGGGGGAAATCAGTATTAATCAAATAGTCACACAAATCAATGTAAAACTGCAAATCTGATAAGTCTTCAAAAGAGAGGAATGTTCTAGGACAGCCTATAATAATGGGATTTGAACTGTTCAAGCCCCTTGAGAAAGTCATGCTTATTGCAAAGACACATGAACTCATGTTAATGCGGTGAAATGGGATTAGAAGAGCACTGTAAAGAAGGGTTATAGAGGGGCGCCTGGGTGGCTCAGTGGGTTAAAGCCTCTGCCTTTGGCTCAGGTCATGATCCCAGGGTCCTGGGATTGAGCCCTACATCGGGCTCTCTGCTCAGCGGGGAGTCTGCTCCCCCGCAACCCCCTCTGCCTGCCTCTCTGCCTACTTGTGGTCTCTGTCTGTCAAATAAACAAATAAAATCTTAAAAAAAAAAAAAAAAAGAAGGGGTAGAGATTACACACAGGCTGTGGAAAAAGGAGACCCAATAAATATGAGGTACTGAAAGGCCAGGTGGCTATAGCAGTGAGCGTGAAGTATGACATAAAGCTGATGAGTTAGGCAGGAGCCAGGTCATATAGGTCATAATACAGGGTTATCTTATTCTAAGAACCAAGGGAAGCCAATAAAGTGTTTTAAAGAGGGTGACTTACTCTTTGCAAAGACCATTCTGGCAGAGTGGGTGGGGGGAGAAAACCAGGTGAGAAAGGGTTTACAATGAACTTGCGTGTAGTGGTAATGGTAAATGCACCAGGATAGGAGATTTGCTGGATCACGTTACTTAGATCCTAAGAAAGTCAGAGACTGATTTTCATTTTCAGTTATTGTCACTGGCTTTATTTCTGGAGTAAATAATATAATAAAACAAATGAACAAATCCCAAGAGGTTATCATGTGTATAGAGCCTATTAAGATAGTTTAAAGGAATCTTGGCTAATTGAATCACAGTCCCACAGGTATATATCACTTGGCTACATCAGAATTTGGAGCAACTGTAGCACTGTCTTAAACAGTGACTAAAAGTAACCAAATAAATGGCATTAGTAGTATTAGTGCCATACAAATACCGATTTGGTGGCAAAGGTGTATTGCTAATATTGCCAAACAAATGTGTGTGTCATGTTTACCACTGAATCTATAGAACTACCAAATTGACCATTTGCAGAATGAGTCAATATTTGCCTCCGATTCACTATTTTTCAAAGATCTCACACTCGTTATAAAAAATTCAAATACATAAAAATGTAAATATGAAAGTAAAACATCATAAATCCCCAAATTTGGAGATATCATTGGTAACATTTTGAACATTCTCCAGACATTTCTCTATGCATGTACACGTATGTGTAATATGAAAGAATATTTGCTTTTTTAAAGAAAAAAATGTTATGGTTATTTTTCTAAGTCAATAGCATTTATTAATATTCAGCAAGCATTTAAACACTTACTATGCAAGTTGTTTGGGGTACAATGGTGAGCAATGGCAATATAGTTCAGCTTAAAGGATTTTTTTAAAGTAGGCTCCACACTCAATGTGGAGTTCAACGTGGGGCTTGAACTCACAATCCCAAGATCAAGATGTGAGCTGAGATCAAGAGTTGGACGCTTAACCAACTGAGCCACCAAGGTGCCCCCAGCTTAAGGAAGACAGACAATTAAACCTACAATAAATTGTGCTAAATTCTATGAGAACAGAAACAGAGTATCTGAGAGCACTTTATCAGTTCTAGGGAGGCAGGAACAAGGAGAATGTCCTAGAAGTGCCGTTTAAACTGAAGGGAAAGGATGGGTAGAACACATACAAGTGAAGTGAAACAAAGGAGAGTTCCAGGCAGTGAACATTTGAAGAAACTGAAGTTGAGGGAATATGGATAAATGGCGGCAAATCATCAGAGATTATGCTGAAAGAGCAGGCAACAAAGGATCTAGATTGTATTCTATAGGCAAGTGGGGTTGTCACTGAAAAGTTTAAACAAATAAGTGATAATGGTGTTTTGGAAGGATCACTCTGATTATAATATGAAAAATATACTAGAAAAGGCAAGGCTGAAATAAAAGTTAGATCTCTATATAAGCAGAGATATAATTTATCATTTCTAACATTTGTATGAATGTACCATGTAGGTTCTGTGAGACCTGGGACCATCTGTCCTCTTCAATTCTCTATCTCCAGAGTCAAATACAGCATCTAGCACATAATATTTATTAACTTAAGAAATAATTATTATTAGCTAGTAATAACAATAAGCTATTATGTTTAATGAGTATCTACTATACACCAAAAACCGTACTAAGTGCGTATTGCATTTAGTTCTCACAACTATATCATCTTATTTTGCTAAAGAACAAACACAAAAGCTCAGAGTTTATACTTGTCCAAGATTAGTTTCTTAGCTAGTTAGCAGGGGACCAGGTTTAATCCTGGGTCTGCTGACCCCAGAGCCACTTAACCACTTATTCCACTCAAATGACTAATAATTTAACCAATTACTGATTAATATTCATTCAAGTTATTTCTAATTTTTGCTATTACAAATAATATGATGAATCTCTTCAAACATGTCTGAACACTCTTCACCTATTACCTCATAGCATAAAATCTTAGATATTGCATGATGAGCCACAGGGCAGGTACAGCTATAAATTTAGATACTTATCATAAAGTTCGCAGAAAGGTTGTCCCATTTCATACAACTCAAAGCAGAAGATAAGAATGCCTGTCAACCTACTGAATGTTACTGATCTCTGCTTACCCCTTGGCATCCAAAAAAAAAAAAAAAAACCAAAAAAAACAACAACCAACAAAACACCTCATTTTGGCTATAGTTTATATTTACAAATCATTACTAACAAAACTATTACCTTTACATATGTTTAAAAGTCATTTTATTTTTCCTTTTAGTTCCTGTTCTTGTCATGTCATTTGTTTACATTTTAATGATTTTTAGTCAATTTATATTCTTCATATATCTGGAAATGCAACTTTTTCCTTATTATAAATATTTGTAAATAATGAGATCTTAATGTTTGTTTGTCTTGTAACCTTGCCATGATTTTAGGGTGTACTTAAGTTTTACATTTTTATGTGAGAGCTATTGATTTTTAGCTTTACCATTCACCTCATGATTATAAAAATTCTACCCACATTTTAAGAATCTTTTTATGTATGTATTTTTTTAAAAGATTTTATTTATTTATTTGATAGAGAGAGAAGGATCACAAGTAGGCAGAGGCAGGCAGAGAGAGAGCGGGAAGCAGGATCCCCGCAGAGCAGAGAGCCTGATGCAGGGCTCGATTCCAGGACCTGAAATCATAACCCAAGCCAAAGGCAGAGGCTTATTAACCCACTGAGCCACCTAGCACCTCTTTATATATGTATTTCTTTTAAAGATTTTATTTATTTATTTGACCGACAGAGATCACAAGTAGGCAGAGAGAGAGGAGGAAGCAGGCTCTCCGAGGAGCAGAGAGCCCGATGTGGGGCTCAATCCCAGGACCCTGGGATCATGACCTGAGCCGAAGGCAGAGGCTTTAACCCACTGAGCCATCCAGGTGCTCCTATATATGTATTCTTTCATAGATTTTCTTTATTTATTTTAAAGAGAGAGAGAAAGAGAGAGAGAGAGCATGAGAGGAGCGAGGTCAGTGGGAGAAGTAGACTCCCTGCCAAGCAGGGAGTCAGACATGGGACTCAATCCAGGGACTCCAGGATCATGACCTGAGCTGAAGGCAGTCACTTAACAAAGTGAGCCAACCAAGCGCCCACTCTTTTTATATTTTTAATAGCTTTCATTTTGACATTAAATCCAATCTTAGAATTAATTCCAATGTAAAAAATGTGATAAGGATTCAATTATTATTTTTTAAATGGAGAGCCATCTTACTGGATAGGTGAGACTTTAAAACACATAATAACTGGACTATGACCCAAAGTAGTAACAGTTGGTCTAATCCTAAACAAACAGTTTTTTCTGTCAAGAGAATGAAACTTTTCTTTCTTTTCTTCTACATATATGTAGGAAAACATAAATTTCCCAAATAATTCCCTAAAGGTAGAAAAGAAATAACTCAAATATGCTAAAATATAATTTATTTTGCCCCAATTTATCATTTATAACTCAAGCGTTTTCCCCAATATAGTGCTAACTAGTAACACTAAATGAAATATCTTTAACTTAGTAAAATGAATTTATTTATTTATTTATTTAAAATATTTTATTATTTGACAGAGATTACAAATAGGCAGAGAGGCAGGCAGAGAGAGAGAGAGGAGGATGCAGGCTCCCAGCTGAGCAGAGAGCCCAATGTGGGGTTCAATCCTAGGACCCTGGGATCATGACCTGAGCTGAAGGCAGAAGCTTTAACCCACTGAGCCACCCAGGCGCCCCCCTGTAGAATGAATTTAAATACTTAAATGAGACATTTACAAAATCTTTAAAAAATTTTTTTAATATATTTTTTAAGATTTTGTTTATTTGTCAGAGAGAGCGAAAGAGCACAAGCAGGGGGAGCGGCAGGCAGAGGGAGAAGTAATCTCCCTGCCAGAGCCTGATACTGGACTCAATCCCAGGACCCTAATATCACAACCCAAGCCAAATGCAGACGCTTAACCGACTAAGCCACCTGGGTGCCCCAATCTTTATTTTTTTTCTTTTTTAAAAAGACTTTATTTATTTATTTATTTAACAGAGAGAGAGAGAGAGAGAGAAAGAGCACAAGTAGGCAGAGGGAGAGGGAGAAGCAGGCTCCCTGCTGAGCTGGACTTGATTCCAAGACCCCGGGATCATGACCCGAGCCGAAGACAGACACTTAACCAACTGAGCTACCCAGGTGCCCCTAAAATATGAGACATTTTAAGCTTCAAATTTTAATCAAAAATAACCTACAGACACTACAGGAATATTTTATATCAATAGTGGGGAAATTAAAAAAAATAGTGGGGAAATTATCTTTAAAAACAACACTCATTTACAACATAAAAATACTCATTGAAAAAAATGTGGAAGACCAAATACCCCAAACAAAATTCTGTCATATTATGATGCATTCTGTTAAAACTATAATAGAAAATTAATGGCAGAATAACAAGATAACAGTGCTACATTAAAAAAAAATCAAGTTAACTTCCACAATTTTGCTAAAAATGATGTGATAATGGTTAAACATGACTAGTTTACGTCTCTTTTTAGTAGCATTAGTATCATTTTTTTTCAATTATAAAACTTGGATTTCTAGATTTATGTAAACTTGAAGTACAACAGAAAATAAGAATTATAACAAAGTCCTTATCACTTTTAAAAACACAAAAATGTCTTTGCAAACGACACCTTAGAGAGAGAGCAAATCTGTTCAATGCAAGCAATAATAACTAGGTCAAATCATATATAACCAAAATGCAGTTTAGCATTTATTTTTCAAAAAAAAATCTCCTCCCCCAACACTAATCATTTTAGACTAAAACAGAAATACACAATTTAGAGCTATAAAATATACCTAGAAATTTTGAAAGCATTATTGTTAGATATAATAAAGAAAAATGACAGAGCATTTTGGCACTGAATTCTTCTGAAGGTATCAGTTAAGATTTACAGATCATTCTGAGGACACTCTCACTCCATAGTCCTTTAAAAAATATTTACATAGCTAATTAAAAAGAAAAACAATAAAATAAAATAATTTATTTACCTGACCACTACCAGAAGTTGCCATGTTGATTTCTGCCACTCCTTGACCTTCATTCTGCCGCTCAGCTTCATGTGAGCCGGCTTCATGCTTGTTCTGAGATGACCTCTGTTAATATGGAGTTAACATCATTACATACAAAAATGGTGAATGCTCTCTTACCCCACAGATTTTTTTCTTTCCTTTATTAGAACTTTAAATGCATCAGTTATACAGGTTTACAAAAGCATGGAACTGCACTTTATACTTCATAACCTCCAGCATGGTTTCATGACTATTTCAGCAAGAGGAAAGTGAAGTGTGTCCCTTGAGCATTAGAATCGCACAAGACAAAGGATTTTCTGAGACTCACAGAAACATCATCCTCCACCAGCTGTGCTTACATCACTATCAGGGATATAACCCAGCTAGAACAAATAATAGTCTCTTCTTCAAGGTCACATGGTTCTGGCATTTAATGGAGCTGCATATGTAACAGTTAAACTATTACCTAAGCTTACAAATACATTCTGTATATTTATACACACACACACACACACACACACATATATATATATAGATCTTCTGCTAATAAAAAAGTCATGATATCAGTAAGCTCTTAGATTCTGATATGAATAAAACCAAAAACATTTTCTAATGTAACCACCATCTGTTATATGAAATGAAAATGACAGATTATATCCAGTAAAAGCAGTCATCTCAGGATAGGTTATATCCAGGATAAAGCAATCACTGTGAAAATACCACTGCAGAATCAAAGAAGTAAAATAATTTTTTCCATTATCTTTTATAGAAGCACAAATGTGCTTGCTAGCTCTAGGAAAATGATATTCAAAAATAAAAATTACACTTTTAAAAACTTGCTGTATTTAATAGTGGATAATTATGTTACAAAATGGCTTCCACTGGAATTTCCTTAAACATCAAGCTTTCCTAGACCATTTAAATGTGACTTAAAAGTTAAATTACATGAAATATTCCCATCAATAAACTAGTCAAGTTATATATAGGCAAAAATGAGGTAGCTCAATAATTCAGAAATAGAAGAAAAAATAGTATCATATGAAAATCCCACTATAAAATTCAACAAATTCAATAAAAGTAGAAACATTACAAAGTTAAATCAAGAGACAACATGAATAAAAAAACCATTAAAAACACAAAGATTTGACATTAAAATAATTAAAGATGTCAATATAAAAGTAATTACTGAGCATCTACTTATGTTAGTTACTTGTACGAGGTGCCACAGAATATAGTGCTGGCAAAACAAGACACTGTTCTACATACTCCTCAAGCTCACAGTCTCATCAGGGATACAATAATGAGAGAACTAACAATAAAGTTAAAACTTTGACAAGCACCCTAAAGAGTATAGGCGCTGTGAGAATAAATAAGCAGAGGGATATCACATGGTCTAACAGTTTGGGAAGGAGCCATCTTAAAAAATGCTGTTTGTGTGCTCCACATCACTCGGCATCAGGGAAATACAAATTAAAACCACAATGAGGTATCACCTCACACCAGTCAGAATGGCTAAAATTAACAAGTCAGGAAATGACAGATGCTGGAGAGGATGTGGAGAAAGGGGAACCCTCCTACACTGTTGGTGGGAATGCAAGCTGGTGCAACCGCTCTGGAAAACAGCGTGGAGGTTCCTCAAAAAGTTGAAAAAAGAACTACCCTATGACCCAGCAATTGCACTACTGGGTATTTACCCTAAAGATACAAACGTAGTGATCCGAAGGGGCACGTGCACCCGAATGTTTATAGCAGCAATGTCTACAATAGCCAAACTATGGAAAGAGCCTAGATGTCCATCAACAGATGAATGGATAAAGAAGATGTGGTATATATACACGATGGAATACTAT
>PISX010007021.1:0-92534 GCA_004024625.1 Mellivora capensis
TTCCCACCAACAGTGTAAGAGGGTTCCCCTTTCTCCACATCCTCTCCAACACATGTTGTTTCCTGTCTTGCTAATTTTGGCCATTCTAACTGGTGTGAGGTGGTATCTCAATGTGGTTTTAATTTGAATCTCCCTGATGGCTAGTGATGATGAACATTTTTTCATGTGTCTGATAGCCATTTGTATGTCTTCGTTGGAGTAGTGTCTGTTCATATCTTCTGCCCATTTTTTGATATGATTATCTGTTTTGTGTGTGTTCAGTTTGAGAAGTTCTTTATAGATCCTGGATATCAACCTTTTGTCTGTACTGTCATTTGCAAATATCTTCTCCCATTCTGTGGGTTGCCTCTTTGTCTGTATGGTCAAATAATCTTCGACAAAGCAGGAAGAAATATACAGTGGAAAAAAGACAGTCTCTTCAATAAATGGCTGGGAAAATTGGACAGCTATATGTAGAAGAATGAAACTCGACCATTCTCTTACACCATACACAAAGATAAACTCGAAATGGATAAAGGACCTTAATGTGAGACAGGAATCCATCAGAATCCTAGAGGAGAACATAGGCAGTAACCTCTTCGACATCACCCACAGCAACTTCTTTCAAGATATGTCTCCAAAGGCAAAGGAAACAAAAGCGAAAATGAACTTTTGGGACTTCATCAAGATCAAAAGCTTCTGCACAGCAAAGGAGATAGTCAACAAAACAAAGAGGCAACCCACGGGATGGGAAAAGATATTTGCAAATGACAGTACAGACAAAAGGTTGATATATCATTGTCTTTTGTTCATATTTTCATCTTGAATCTGTATCATCATAGTGAAATTGCCTAATTATAGGGTTGTCTCCACTATTAGACTTAAATCTTCCCCCAAGGAATTATATAGTATTAAATCCCCTAAGCCTCTGAGAATCACAGCTACCATATTATAGGTGCTTGGTATATTCTGAAAGACTTTTTTTAAATTAACATATATTATTTGCCCCAGGGGCACAGGTCTGAGAATCATCAGGCTTAAACATTTCACAGCACTCAGCATAGCATGTACCCTCCCCAATGTCCATACCCAGCCACCGTATCCCTACCACTCCCACCCCCAGCAACCCTCAGTTTGTTTCCTGAGATTAAGAATCTCTTATGGTTTGTCTCCCGATCCCATCTTGTTTCATTTTTTCCTCTCCCAGCCCCCTCAATCCCCCACCCTGCCTCTAAAATTCCTCATATCAGAGAGATCTTATGATCATTGTCTTTCTCTGATTGACTTATTTCGCTCAGCATAATACCCTCTAGTTCCATCCATGGGGTTGCAAATGCCAAGATTTCATTTATTTTGATGGCTGCATAGTATTCCATTGTATATATATATATACCACACCTTCTTTATCTGTTCATCTGTTGATGGACATCTAGGTTCTTTCCATAGTTTGGCTATTGTAAACATTGCTAATATAAACATTCAGGTGCACGTGCCCCTTCAGATCACTACATTTGTATCTTTAGGGTAAATACCCAGTAGTGTGGTTGCTGGGTCATAGGGTAGCTCTATTTTTAACTTTTTGAGGAACCTCCATGCTGTTTTCCAGAGTGGTTGCACGAGTTTGCATTCCCACCAACAGTGTAGGCGGGTCCCCCTTTCTCCGCATCCTTGCCAACATCTGTCGTTTCCTGACTTGTTAATTTTAGCCATTCTGACTGGTGTGAGGTGGGATCTTATTGTAGTTTTGACTTGTATTTCCCTGATGCCTAGTGATGTGGAGCACTTTTTCATGTGTCTGTTGTGGCCATCTGGATGTCTTCTTCGCAGAAATGTCTGTTCATGTCCTCTGCCGATTTCTTGATTGGATTATTTGTTCTTTGGGTGTTGAGTTTGATAACTTCTTTATAGATTTTTGGATACCAGCCCTTTATCTGATATGTCATTTGCGAATATCTTCTCCCATTCTGTCATTTGGCTTTTGGTTTTGTTGACTGTTTCCTTTGCTGTGCAAAAGCTTTTGATTTTGATGAAGTCCCAATAGTGCATTTTGCCCTTTGTTCCCTTGCCTTTGATGATGTTTCTAGGAAGAAGTTAATGTGGCTGAGGTTGAAGAGGTTGCTGCCTGTGTTCTCTTCAAAGATTTTGATGGATTCCTGTCTCACATTGAGGTCCTTCATCCATTTTGAGTCTATTTTTGTGTGTGGTGTAAGGAAATGGTCCAATTTCATTTTTCTGCATGTGGCTGTCTAACTTTCCCAACACTATTTATTGAAGAGACTGTCTTTTTTCCTTTGGACATTCTTTCCTCCTTCATTGAAGATTAGTTGACCATAGAGTTGAGGGTCCATTTCTGGGCTCTCTACTCTGTTCCATTGATCTATGTTTCTGTTTTTGTGCCAGTACCATACTGTCGTGATGATGACAGCTTTGTAATAGAGCTTGAAGTCCAGAATTGTGATGCCACCAACTTTGGCTTTCTTTTTCAACATTTCTCTGGCTATTTGGGGTCTTTTCTGGTTCCATATACATTTTAGGATTATTTGTTTCATTTCTTTGAAAAAAAATTTATGGTATTTTGATAGAAATTGCATTAAATGTGTAGATTCTTTGAGGTAACATAGATATTTTTACAATATTTATTCTTCCAATCCATGAGCATGGAACATTTTTCCATTTCTTTGTGTCTTCCTCAATTTCCTGAAAGACTTTTTTAAGGGCTCAGATCCATGACACTTTCCTGATTAGCCTGGAGATAGTGGATGAGGGCACTTGAGATGAGGTTAGAAAGCCCTTTTTGAGATGAGCAGCCACAAAACACTTCCAGTTTTCAGGTTCTAAAATTATGTTCAGCCTGGGCTTTGTCATCTTGAAGTTCACAGCCACCCGCATTTACAGCTACAAAGTAGCTCTGTACTTAAGTACATGAAGAGGATAAGCACCTTTGGCAGATTTGAAGGAGTTTGGGTGGATTCTAGAGAGTAGTGAATGTTTTAAATCCTTAAGCTTTTTTAGAAATCTGAGCTCCAGTTATTTGCACTGGGACATTACTTGTGGTTCTTCTTCTTGAACCAGACTTGACTGTTTCCAAGAATTTGAGATTGATGAATAAAAGCCCATTTTAACTGACCACTGAAGTTTCCAAACACCTGGCCCTGAAGTCAGGCCACTGCCAACCCCAAGCACCTCCAACTTATAAATCTACTGGGTTCCATTATGGACCAGGTCTGCAGTGCTCTGAATAGGGGCAGAAAGTGATATAGCTTAGTCTGTAATCAGTGTAAACTGTTTCCCTCTACATGCTAAACCCAAGGGAGGAACATAGATAGGTACATGCCATGTATAGTTCAGCCCTGCCTGTTAAAGATACAGCTCTATGTTTGTGTACAAAATTATGTTTAAAAAAAAAAACAAAGTAAGTTTACATAGGAGTCCTGAGGAAGGGTAGAGTGGAGGCTTGACCTATCAGGTCTTATTAATTAGAGAAAGCTTCCTAGAAGATGTCATTTTTCTGAGAAATTAGAGAAGTGTCTGAGAAGGGAGGGCAACCATTTCAGACCATATCATGCAACATGGCATAATGAGACTTGGATAGTGTCAAGCAAGACATGCAAGAAAGCAGGCAGATCCTTTGACTATGACAAGGATTCTGGGTAGGTAGATCATACATGATTAAACTTCTGGGAATGGGGAGGGGGACATTTAGTAAGTGATAAGTCTAGAATTTAGATTAAAGATATGACTTGACATAATGACAAAGGGAGCCATTATGAATTATTGAGTGACATAGGAAAAATAGAAAATATTTGTAAGGAAGATTATTTTAAAACTTTTATATTAAAGGTATTAGAGAGGAGATTTCTAAAACTTGGGCACTATAAAGGAGTTTGATACATTAAATGCATGAGCTGATGAGGTCTTAGACCAGGGATGACAGGCCATAGTTACCTGTTCTACGACAGGTATCCCTATTCAAAAGCATAATGGTTTCAGAATGGCACCAGAATCCTTCTCAGCATAGCCCTCTGGGAAACCTCTACTGAACAATTTGAGTTGGTAAGCTAGATGATAACTAAACTCTGTTCCTGTTTTAGACTATGGTGTAACATGTGGAAATGATATAATAGGGACCATTATGTAGAAGTCATATGCAGGGTATGCTGACAGGATGACATATATAGATATAGAGGAGGAGGAAAAATGAAGAATGGAAAATGACTGAAAATGTAGAAATCTAGGGGACTTCAAAGAGTTGTTACAACAATGTAGCAGAGAAATGAAGGCAGAATTCTTGTTTTGATAAGAAAATGAGGCATTTATGAACCTATTAGTCTTAGTTCCGTGTGATTGTAATTAATTAGATAGAAATGCCTTAGAGAAAGGATGAAACATAATATCAGGGTTGATAACTTTATTCATTCAACACTTTAAATAAATATATTTTGAGTAATTACTCTATACCAGATACTTTGTCAGATGTTTGGGATACATCAGTGAATAAGCCTGGGACATAAATTCCAACAATGAGGGGAGACAACCAACAGTAGATTCAATAAATAGTCACCTAGTCCATTAGAAGATAAGTACCATGAAAGACAGAAATGTGTATAACAGCATTAGAATGATCAGGAATTCAGGGGGCATGGAGGGAATGAAAAGTCATTCATTTACAGTTCCTCACCATTTGACCTACTGCCAGAGTATTCGCTAGGTTAACGCCATACAACTTGAGAAATACTAACAATTTTCTTACCTCTGATCATGGAAACTGGTTAGCCATAGACCCTGCAGGCTACAGAGAAATGTGTTCAGAATTTTTCGGAGATCAGAGATTGATCATCTTGGATCTTATACTGATCTTGTTGCCTTCTGGCAAAGGAAAGAAAAGTGTAAGTAACTTCCAGTGATTGAGTAGTGTGGAATATTCAGCCTATTGGACTCTTCACGTTGCTTGCTTTGATAGATTTATGCTACAAAGGATGATGATGGCAGATTGCCTGATTTTGCCCCTTCAGGACACTAGGGTCTAAAATGCAATAGTTGAATATAATCTATTGAAGTATCTATCAATTAACAACACCTGGAGGATATTTTTGGTTAAGGGTATTTTGAAGACCATGAAAGGATTTGTTGAAGGATTAAAACTACTCTCTGGAATGGGAACTATATGGATTTTACCAATCAGTTATCATCAGACCACCTTTACTATAGAATGACCATAAATATCATTTGTGTTCAGATTTCCATCTCCATGCTCTTCTCAGCAAGGATTTGTTAAAATCTCTCAACTGTCATGGTAAAAGAATGGTATCTGTGCTGGCTCACTTTCAACTCTCTTCCTCTCTCGTTATTCCTGTTTGTTGGAGCTTTTTTGATTTGCTGCAAATGTCTTGCCTTGTTTCTTTCATATGGAGGTGTGGGTTTCTGGTGTCAGGGTTCTTGCTGATGGTTCTTGGGCCTCCTGTCTGTAAAAGCTTAACGTTCACTTCACACTGAACTTTTGCAGAGATTTCTGTTCAGCTCACCAAAATTCGGGCTGCCTGCTTTACGTGTTAGCCTCGTAATGGCTTCTTTGGTCTATTTGCTTGGCCCTGGAACTCTTCTCATGCAGGAGGGCTCCCTCCTCTTCCCATTCTTTTTGGCACAATCGGCATTTTTTTTTCTGCATTTTGTAGTATTTTGAGCATACTCTGGCAGCAGGAAGGGTATATTTTCAGTCTCTTTGGCAGTAATAGTTATCTTATGCCTGGCACCAAGCTGAAAACATTCCCCACTGGGTAGTGCTTTGACACTGTCTCAGCAGTAGTGGTGTAGTGGTACTTCCTGTGTAACATCATTAAATATCCCTGCTCCATCAACAACCCTTTAGAGATATTTCCTATGTAGCACTATTGAAATTCCTACCCATAAGTAGCAATGGAGGGGTACTTCTGTGGCACTTTGGGGACACATCCTATGTAACATCATTACAGTCCTTGCACCAAGAGGAGTAGTTTCAGGAATACTTTTGGTTTTGATTAAATATTCTGTTGCAGTGGCCACACAGCACCTCAGGATCCTTTTTTTTTTTAAATTTCATTTCCAAGATTGTTGGAATTCTTTATTAGCATATAAAATACTATTACCACTTAGCTGATGAATTTAATATTTTATTCCCTTGTCAGAGTCCCTGAAGACATAGGTACCCAGACATGGGAATGATGGAATCCAATCAGGTTTAAGGTCCCAAGAAATCTCTGAATTCATAATAGCATTCAAGAAAGAAGCAAAACCTGTACTATTTATATCTTGAGTATTTTTTTATTATGTTCCTTATTCCCTAACAATAAACAATAAATAAAAATACAGTCCAAACCTATCATTGCCAAGAGAGTAGTCAATTTAAAGAGCAGTTTCAAATTGTACAGTGGTGTGGATGGGAGAAGCGGATGCTATGCAATTTCCTGTAAGATAAATCCTGACTCTGATTTGAAAAGTTGTTTATTAAGCCTTTTCCATTTATTCTTCAAAGGCTATGAGGATAGTTATAGCATATCACACTGGACAAACATATCTTAGATGGTGTGAACATAATATGAATGATATGAGTATTCAATTCTGAGAACACTTCAAATTGGAGTTTGTGTAGATATGGCTTTCATGATATAGAGGACATAGATTTACCATGGTCTCGGATGACATAAATGCCACATCTGTATCACTGTGACTAAACTGAATATGATTATGTCGTCAAAATCCAAGTCACTGACTTATAAAACAGGCAGATCAGTATTTCTACGTCCACATTAAGGTAATGGGTCACATCGAATGAAACCAACCAACATTTTTGGGGTCACATCCGTGTTTCTCAGGGAGTGGTTAATAACTTGGAAGAAGGAATAAACATAGAGACATAACCCCCACCCTTAAAAAATAGAAGGTCACTAGGAACAGGTACATAATACAATATTTTGCAAAACGGATGAAATACTCTCCTTTAATTATAATTAAATCTATACCAAAGAAAAGTATACAATATTTTACTCTAAGAGAGTTTGGTCAGGATCAATTATATGTCCAGCTTTCTAGAATGATGCTATTAAGTTGGGTTAGCCTTCCTGCTGTCCAGAACTTGTGACATGAGGAGAGAAACAAAGCAGAAAATCCAAGTAAACTAACTGGCAGATCTTCTGTGGGAGTGGCAGATTAAGCATAGCACTGAGCTACAGGGGCATGGCAGTCCAGTCCATGCCATATTTCATATATCCAAGAGACGTGACATTGCTTTCTGCCATGCACCCGACTTTGTGAGCTTTTTCATCAGTCATAGTGAACATGGTAGGAGAAAGACAATACTGTTTTCCAAAAAGATCCAGAAGTCCACAGGGCCAGAGATACTGTTTATCACAAGCCTGCATTATTAGACTGTGTTTATGTGGACAATGAAAAGACAAGGTGGTCAAATAGCTGCTTTGTCATTAAGTGAATTAGGGTAGTAGGGCCAGGTAGGAGGGAGGTAGTTAGGAGAAACATCCAAAGTATTTAATAAAAGCCCAAGTTCACTGAAGTTCATAGTTATAGCTACTGAGAAAGTGGGATTATTGTGAGTGATGAGACATACGCACTCATTTTTAGTTAAAGCATAAAGAAGGTATGCAAGGGAGAGTTGCAAACAATATCAGACTGAAAAGACAGCTACAGTCAATGTTCCTGCTAATATTTTCCATCCATGTACTAAGTGAATTTGTAATGTGCAACTTATATCAAGAAAATAAACAGATGTGCATCATAAGCAGAAGTTACATAGATTTTATAAAGATCGGACTTTTGATGTTGATTCTGCCCATGAGAGGGTATTGTAGGGAAAGATCTCCCATTTGTACAGTTGTCTGCTATTAAGGAAGATGAAGATGTTGATATTCCCCAACATCCCAAAATGTTTTGAGCTCTTTTTAGTGGATCTGTGCCAACTTGGAAACACCCTATCACCCATTCCCATTGTGTAGGTTGCCAGACAGCTGGATGTGCATTACAATGAGGAAAACAGGCCTCCCAAAGAATCACATCTGTTATTTTGGCCTCATATGCACCCCAATGAAACCAGTTTTTCCACCTGGCAGAAGACATGGGAGGGTGCCATTATATTTTAATGAATTCTTGATGTGAGAAAACTCTCTATAACTAAGTTTGTACATTTTTATAGGGAGAAGAATTTAGACTAGAAATGTAATCAATGGCACTAATGCTAAATCTATACTGCCATTGACTGTGGAAGTTTTGTGTGGCTTAAAAAGTCCTTCATAATTTGTCCCTTATATACTTATAATCTTCACTAGTCCTACCTCCCTCTAAACTTCCTACAGTAAAGCCGTATTTCCAGTTTGATATTTCCATAATACATTTTTTAAAAATAAATATTCATTGGGCAACTACTATATAGCAGGCTTGGATGCTGTTTTTACTGTGAGCCTTGCCCTCAAGTCTAATGCGCAAAGTAGTATTAAACAAATGAACAAATAGGTACTTAAATCAGTGGAACATTTTTATAGAGTAACACATGAATACATTTTCTTTATAGAAACAATCAAACTATATAAATACATACAGTCAACACGAAAGGGCCGAGATTAGTCAAGACTCTCTGTTCTAAGTGAAAGACATCGTCAAATTAAGAAAAGTGAATTTATGATGCACATAACTGGGAGATTCAGAGATGGGCTGACTTCAAGGCATGACCAGTCAATAAACAACTAGATGCAAAGACCCGAATGATTGGCCTCTCTCCCTCCTCCCCTTTCTTTTCCTCTCTTCTCTCACTTCCTCCTAGTCCAAGAAGGCAGGGATTGGTAACATGGCTTCAAACAGCGGGAGATTAATCATACCTATACTGGTAGTGGTCCTAGAAAA
The DNA here is from genome assembly GCA_004024625.1 of Mellivora capensis. NCBI lineage: Eukaryota > Metazoa > Chordata > Mammalia > Carnivora > Mustelidae > Mellivora > Mellivora capensis. Next base: position 8,863 of record PISX010007021.1, read on the forward strand.
AAGAGAATGCTTTCTTTTCCCAATGTCCGTATATAAGATCTCAGGGAAGGACCCTGATTGGGCCTTCAAGTCATATGACCATCCTTATCAATTCCTATGCGAAAGAATGTGTATTTTGTTTGATATAAACGTGAGAACCTTAAAGAAGGGGGGAAGAATAGCTCCCTAAGGAAAGTGGAGGAAATGATTACTAATTAGGTAATATCTATAGATGTCCCAACCTCTAACACTACTCTCTCTAAAGGGGTCACTACTGTAAGAGTTAGTGTTTGTTTTTCAAGCCCATGTCCACACATTTCTAATGCACATACATGTATACATTATACATACATCTGTGCATACACATGTGCATAGTTATGTATGTATATATGCATATGTACATGTGCACTCACATATACATATATCTATGCATATGTGTGTAGGAGTATAGCTTCCTTTTTAAAAACATAAATTGGATTATACTATATGTGTTATATTATAACTTTCTTTACTTGCATTATATATTGAAGATTCCTCTGAGTCATTAGATGTGTATCTATTTCATTGTTTTGAATGCTAACATAGCATTCCATATGTTTTTTAGGGTAAAATGCAACCATAATTAAGACATATGACATTTTACTTAATCCTCCTCTTATTTTTTGGCTATTTAAGTTATTTCTAATTTTAGGTTGCAGTGCTTCAGTGAACACTTCTATACATTTTTCGTTATGCACACATGCAAGTATTTTTCCGGTATAGTTCTCTAATGATGATTATCTAGTTTGTGTTGTTTCTGAAAGTTATTTCAGTCCCAATATTATAAAATATATTATTTTGTATATCCTTCAAGTATTTCTCATAATTTTGCTCTTTACATTTTTCTCTTTCTTTCATCTGACTTTCAGTGCCTGGTTAGAGGCAGGAATCTATTATCTGCTGCTCCTTAGCCCCCACTATTTGCCAGCACTTGCCTCAGTCCCATTTATTGAGGAACTGGTCCATTTGTGGCCGATTTGAGAGGCTACCTCTCCCAAATACTAATCTACAATATGTGTGCACCTGTTATTAACCTTTCTGTTCTTTTCTACTGGTCTATTTGTACATTCTTGAATAAATCAAACTATTTTTTTTACTTCTTTTTGTTTCTGTCATTACTATTTTTGTTATACAAGTAATACATAACTTTTTCTTTGCACATGGTTGAAAGAGTACAGAAATATTCAGAGGAAATATGAAAGACTCTCCACATTACTCCTCCTGCCTTTTCAGTATAGAAGTGACATTCTGTAGTGGGTTGAATTGTGGCCCCCCAAAATATATGTCCAAGTCCTAACCCCTTGTACCTGAGAATGTGACTTTATTTGGAAAAAAAAAAGAACTCTTTGCAGACATAATTAAGTATCTATGATGGGATCATCCTGGATTACTCAAATGGGCCCTAAACTCAGTGATAAATGTCCTTCAAAGAAGAGGAAAACACGGGGAGGAGACCAGAATTAGAGTTGGAGACTGGAATTATGGTTGGACAAGCCAAGGAACACTTGGAGCCATCAGAAGCTCAAGAGAGAGGGAAAGATTCTCCCCCTGGAGTCTTTGGAGGGTGTGTGGCCCTGCCAACACCTTGATTTTAGACTTCTGGTTTCTAGAAGCAAGAGAATAAACTTCTGTTATTTTAAGCCACCAAGTTCATGGTACTTTGTTGTGACAGCCTTAGGAAACTGAAATGCATTGCTTCCTTTATCCTTTTATTCATTCGCTCAGATATTCAACAAATGTCTATTGAAAGCATTCACTATATATCAAAATTGTTCAAAGTCCTGGGGATATAGCAATGGATAAAGAAACACAAAAATATCCCTGCATTTGTAAGTTTCTATTTCTTCACAACATACCACCTATCAATGTGGGACCCTTGGGGTTTACAGTGTTTAATGCTTCTCTTATTTTCACTCTTATCAGTTTCCATGTTGGTTGGATTTTACCTGCAGTTTCCTACTGTGAGTTTTTATGTCACTGGGCCTTGGCATATGCTGATAAAAATTTCTTTCTTCCAGTTGTTTGCAAGTAGCTTAAATATTTCATCAGTTTCTATAATGCTTCTTTAATTGTCTTTGGTAAGTTTTTCTTGCCTCTAACAGCAGGTATCACAATATGTTATAATCATTTACCCATTTTATTTTCTCAGTAGTCTTTGAGCTCCTTAAGAGAAAGGACTATTTTTGTTTTCATGTTTATATTCCCAGGGCCTGTTATAACCCTTGCATATAATGAGTGCTCAATATTTATTTAATGTATAAAGTCTGTGCATAAAAGAAATGATTGATAAATTAGAGTTTACTAAATTAAAACCTTCTGTTCTCTAGAAGACAGTTAAAAAATTGAAAAGACAGGCCACAAACTAGTCAAGTGATATTTGTAAAAAATATGACTGACAAGGGATTAGTATTTAGAGTTTATAAAATACTCCACCACACAAATAAGGAGAACACAAATGACACAATTTAAAAATGGATTTAAGAAACCTCAATATGCATTTAAGAAAAGAATAAGTACACTTGGTCCATAAACACATAAAGATATGCTCAATCTAACTAGAAAGTGGAAAATGCAAATTTGAAATACCAATTACACCCTTTCAACTGGGAGAAGAAAAATCTGAGAAATCCAATAAAATCAACTGCTAGAGATAATAAGGTTCAGTGAGGTCTCTATCCATTCACTAGTATAAATGTAAACTGAAACAACTGCTTTGGAAATAACTTGGCATTATTTCATAAAGTTGAGATAATAAAGTCACATACCCTATAATCTAGCGGTGATACACTTGCAGGTATGCATGCATACATACAAGAAGAAATAGGCATGCAGGTATGCATACATACATACAAGAAGAAACATTTGCCCAAATGCACCGTTAGAAGGCATATACAGTAATTTTTCAGCACTTAAATAACAAAATGTCCTCATCCTAATAACACTTCTTCTTCTTAAATAGTACCAAGAGTAGAAGCAATCAGGATGTCTTTGACAAGAGGCTGACCAGTCTGGATAGATAAGTTGTGATATATTTTCATAGTAAAATATTATATGACAATGAGAAAAGAAAATGAGAGTTATGGACAACAGAGATGACTCTCTTAGTAACATAATGTGGAGTGAAGAAAATCAAGCCCAAGAAGACTGCATGACACCCCATTATAAAACTAAAAAATGGGTAGAATTAAGCAATACATCATTTATAAGTATATGCATATATATGTGTGATTTCAAAACTATATTCCCTAAAAAGGAAGGAAGTTATAAGCATAAAATACAAGCTATAGTTTCTTTCTTAGGGGAGGTAAGTAATGGTGAGATGCTTACCACTAGATGTAAGTGAATGGTCATATTTTTAGCTATTGAATGAGTGGTGAGCTTATTATACTTTAAATTGAGAGAAAATAAAAGAGAGCCATGCAGAGGGCAATAATAACTTATAAATGAGGACTAGGGTTCATCTAATTAAGTCTGTCCATTTGAGATTTTATATATATATGTATATATGTATGTATATGTGGGTGTATACACACATATATCCATACACATGTCCATACACATATATGCATATAGTTACATGTGTGTACATATATAAATGCATAAAGATGTGTGATTTCACTTCAAAATGAGCTTAGTTATTAATTTCTCCCAAAGAAATCTCATTCTGTATAATTCATTTTTTCTTTGGTCAGTGCTCTAACTTTTCCTCATTTATGTAGCAGTGATTTGGCCCTCCCTGGAGCAGAGAGCAGTTTAAAAAAGTAAGCCCATTGGTTGAATTAACTCAGAAACTCATGCGTTTACATTCTGCTGCTTTCTGTTATAGTTAGCTATTACTTTGTAAAATGGGAGGTCTTGATTACAAGTGCTGGTTATTAAGCTTCAGAGTTTTAGAATCTGTCACGAAATACAAGATGTGGAAATTCAAGAACACGATGATTTTCTAATTAGCATTTATGACTGCGGTAAATGCAGGTCATGTCAGTGTAAGAAAGCACATGAGTGACTTTGGCCACAGAAGCATAAGAAGATCCAAATTAGAAATGTCCAATTTAAATACTATTCCATGAAGTTACCCAGAATGAAAGAAAAAAAAATCCAAATTAGACTGAAAACCAAATAAATCTAAAGTTGACTTAAGTTAGAATAGCGGATAAAAGCCAGAGATGTCTTCCATAAGGTCCCACTGAGCCACGGTACTGAAATATAGAATTGCCTGTCCAATTCCTGGCAAAGGGAGCAAAAATAAAACTGCAATTAATACTTAAAAAGCTCTCTCCCACATGTGGTCCACAGGGGAGGGAAGTACACATTTCTGAGGCAAATGCACAAAGTGCTTGTCCCAGCTCCCTGAACATTTGATCTTTAGCCAGGACCTTAAATTGTGTGCATTTTTTGCACAGCCTTTTCTGTATTTTTATACCTTTCCAAGCAATACATGAAGATGTTTTGAAGAACTACTTAAGAACCCGAATGTGGCTTTGTTTCTTTTAACCATTTTTAAGACTCTGGAAATACTGATTTCAAGTGAATTTTAAAAATAGACTCAGATAATGAGATTTGGAATACTGTATTCTGTATTCACATAAATTTTTGTAGATAGCTTTCGAGGCCTGGGCACTAGGGGTTTTATGGTGAAAACACTGATATCACTTTACCTGGCGTCCCTTGAGGGGAAGAGCACAGTGTTGTAAATTTCATGATGAGCCTTTAAAAGAAAGAAAGAATCCACATTTTGCCTCTATTTTTGATGGTTGTCTTGCTCCCTACTTTGGTTTAATTATTTGCCAAGTAAGATTCTTTTTGTCCTTAGGGCATCAAATTCCACCATATCCATTACCAAGGTCCTCTGAGCAAGGGGGGACAAGAAAAGAAACTAAGCTTCCTTCTGCATCCAGCCTAAAGGCTGAACTTGGAAAGAAACACTTGGATTTAAAATATTGGCTGCAGAACAGGAATTGAGTTAGTGTAAGAATCAGTCACTATAATTAAGATTCTTCAAACATCTACTGGGGTCCAGCTCCTCATAAGAGGTTCCCATCCCTTGGGCTCAGCATTCTGTAACAGAGGGATGGTAGACGCATCAGCAAAAGGCACAGGTGAACAACGCCCCATTCTCCAAGTGGCTCATTCTCAGAGTTTGGTACTTTCATGGGGAAAATGATGCCTCCTGAAAACATACATCTACCAGAAAAATGCACTATGTGAGATTCTGTCAGCAACTTTCACCCCTAGATCTTTTCATCTTGTGGTCTTTTTGCTGTTGTTGTTGGCAACTAAAAACATCATCGGGTCAGACATGGAGGTTTCTCTTTAGAATTGAAAAACTATATGAGCACATCTTAGCTAGAAAATCACTGTATCATATATTTCCAGGAGATATCAGTGCTGGGCATTGTAGGCAGAGTAGCTCTACCTTCCCATTCACAGAGAACCTTGATAGGGAATCGGTCAGTAAACTGAACAATAGTTAACAGAAAAGGCCTACATATATATGTGATTTCATAAGTACACTAGCTAACAGTTCTGAGCATTTCCTGTTTGCTGGGAACTCTATTACCTGGTTCATGTGTATTATTCCATTAAAATTTCATTCTGCCCTGGGTGGTAGAAAACACAATGATCCCACTTCAAAGTGAGGAAACTGAAGTTTAGAGAGACCTAAGTAATTTACGTAAGACCAATTAAGATCTGATCCCAGGTCAGCCTCATCCAAAGTTGATACTCCTAATTATTCTTCAAGTGTGCCTCTCCTAGTCTTTTTGTTTGCAAGTACACTGGAATCCTGTGTAAAATTCATGGCAAGGCTGTTGGAAACGGAGGGTAGTTTGCAAAACTTCAGCTTGAATAAAATCTGCAGTGGAAAATTGGAGCCCCAAACGTATTGCAACATGAAGGCTTCAGTAAGACAAAGAAAGTCAGCCGGAAAGGTATTTCATCTATATCTGGAGTGTATTCTTCAAAGTCAGTTCCATTCCGAAAAGCAAAGAAGCTGCTGACTTCAAAGTGTCTTGAGTACCCAAGTGCTTGCAGGTTCAGGCCTATCTACAGCTGACAACGTGCACTACCAGTTTATTACAGTGGCCTGACGACCATCCTGGCACCATCTTCTCTGCATTTCACAAATGTCCGTCAAACAGTAAATAGTAGACATTACTATCAACAGCAATAGTGCAGCTTCAATGGCTGTGGCTTTCTCTATTCTAGAAATGTAATCTTACACTCTACCTTAAAATTAGATATCGCACATGAGCTCCTTCAACCATGCAGAAAGTGAAAATGTATATTATAGAGATTGCTGCTGTCTGTAGAACAGCTGATGAAGAGTCACAAACAGAGTTTTAAATGCCCTGAAGAAAGCAGCGTTGAAGTCACAAATGGGAGACATGTCAAAAGTCCTTGCCAGCCTTCACAAGTTTTCATGTTAAGTATTATGCATCTGCGGCATAATTTATTGATTATAATTTGAGAAATTTTCAGTATGCATGACCAATGAATATGGTAACTTGTTTTACATGATAAATGACTGTTGAATGATTTGGCAATATGTTATTATAATTTAAAATAAATGCATTATTTTTCCCTTTTTAAAAAAATAATTGCGTGTTTCCCTATTTTTACTCTTATCCCCAAAATGTAATAAGAAAATCTGGAGATCGTACACACACACACACACACACACAGAGCAATTAATGAATCATTATACACATGATAATAGATCTTTGGGGTTTTGTAATAATGTTTGATGATTTCTAGTCTTTGATTACCTATTCCCATGCTTTGATTACCATACGGGTATCTCAGGGGAAGAAAATACAATGGACAGTCAATAAAAATATTGAATTTTTTAAGGGCAATTACATAAGGGACTAAGTTTCTGACGCCTTACCATTTTTATTTTAAAAATCTACTCAGAGATGCCTGAGTGGCTCAGTTGATTAAGCATCTGCCTTGGCTCAGGTCATGATCACAGGGTCCTGGGTTCAAGATCTTCATCAGGCTTCCTGCTCAGTGGAGAGCCCGCTTCTTTCTCTCCCTCCGTCTATTTCTCCCTCTCCCTCTGCCTGGCACTCCTCCTACTTATCCCCGCTCTCTCTCTGACAGATAAATAAATAAAATCTTTTTTAAAAATCTATTTTAAATGGGAAATAGAAAATCTGAAAGTCATTCTTGTGACCATGTATGATTAAAGGAATTGTATGAATAATCATTCTTGCAACCATCCATTCAGAGAAATATCAGTGTTTCTTACTATACATTATTTTTTAAAAGAAAGGAAAATAAAAGAAAGAAAAAGTGTTTTTCTATTTCCTCATGAGTTCTTTTCTCCCTTCTAGCCTATGGTATGCTTTAGTTGTAAATTGAGACTTACAGAGTTGAGTCTACTTTGCATTGATGCCTGAGAACTTACTTTTCTAACTGAGGACCTAGAGATGGAGGAGCTAGCTCCTGTATTTCAAAGGATTGCTTTTAGTGCCTTTCCCTACAAGCCCCTTTACTATTTATGTTAGACTCTTGTTACTAGGTCTTGTTCATGAATCTGTGAGATCATAAATCGGATGACATAGAACTTAGAAAAGGTGAAAAAAGAAGAGGAACAGGTTCCTGGGACTCTTCTTGACCTGTCTGTTTTCTATTGGCCTCTCTCTTTTAACCGAGTGTAGTTTATCATTATCTTTATGAATATTTTAAAAATAAGGCAAATACAAAGTCATTTTAAATTCTGAATCACCTTAAAAATAAGTAAGATACAGAAGAGTGACACATTTGAAAATTCTAAATGTTAACGTTAGTCTTATAAGTAAGTACTCAATTCTCATAAATTTTGGAGGTGTTTAAAAGGTGTCCTTCATTACACATAAACGTATTATTCAGCTTTGTATAATTTAAAGATCTACCTAATGCTCTTAAAAGGTTAATCAAATTTAATGAGATTGTTAAACTAATCAATATTTCTTTTATAGACACATTTTTCACTTGGTCTCCTAAAGGAAATTCTCCAAAGGAGTTAGAAACAATGTTCACTAGAAAATGGAGTGTAATGAAAACAGTAGGGACTCACTTACCATTTTCTCATTAAACTTCTTTTTTTAAATATCTGATTACTGATGTTAATGTATCTTAGTGGAACACGAGAGCTAATTTATTATACATTCAGATTCAGTATTTCTCTAGCTGGCCAAAGACTAAGCAGTGCAGTGGTTTTTCATGATCTCTTTGATTAAACCTGAACCATGTCTCTGGAAGTGCTGGTGCTATCTCATCAGGGTCCATCCAACCATTCATTTACTCAATGGAGGTAGATACATTTTTAAAAAATGTTTGTTCTTTGTGTGTTTATAACGTCTTCACCGTTATTTCACTGAAGATTTACCAAGACTTTTTAGTGTCCACAGTGACCTCAGAGCCTGCCTCTTGGTTATTCTCCTTTCTGGGAGCTCAAGCTCCTCCCTCAATTTAATATCTACTCTTCTATTTTTCAGCTCCAGAATCTTATATTTTCATTCTATCTCAGGCACCAGTGACTTAATCAATATCTTAGATCTCATCGTATTTGAAATGGTCCAAATTCACCTCTGGTAAGAGGTTCCTACCCTTCACCTAAATCTGATATGTATCCTTTACATCCTTTCTAGTACTTGAATTCTCAGTTTCTTTTTTTGTCACCCTTTTCTCATTGTTTTCCTACTTTCTGTTTAGCCTGAACTACCTTTCAGAAAATTCAGCAGACGTCTCACCTACTTGACCTTCCACCCTCCCACCTTATTGCTCTCTAATCTAGAAGATTATTGGATTCTTTGACGTCTGGGCCTCTGAACAGCTGAGAAAGTATTTTTACTGTCTCTCCTCACTTGAGCCCTCATGGCTGCATTGCAGTCCCCTTACTCACCACTAGTTTGCATCAACCAAACTCTCAGCAATGATTTTAAACACTCTCGGTTGCCTCACAATTCCACTCAGTTCTTTTTCCACAGTTTCAATAGATAAACTCATACATGACACAGTTCTCTTCATTTCTTTCTTATGCTTCACAAGTTATTACTCATTTTCCATCTCTTCCTTTCTCATCTATGAGACAGAAGGGTTCCTATTTGTTGCCAGAATTCATCCTCTCTTCTCTTGTGTTGGATTCTTTTCTTGCTGCTTTTGTTAATTTCCTGCTCCATAAACCATTCTCTTACTCTGTTTTTTTTTACATAATTCTTATGCCATCTCTCCCCCCATACACACACACAAAATTAAAGCTTTTTTCAAGCTTGTCACTTCCCCAAGCTGATGCCTTATTTTCTTCCTCCTTGCCTTCAATGTCAAACAAAATCTATACCCTTGATTCCCATTCAGTCATCTTTTTTTCAGTGATCATTTGCTTTGACTTTACAACCTTGACACTGCTATTTAGTTCCTTTCTGAAATTTTTACTTTCCTGTCATTGTTTTCTGGCTGTCTTTTGACTGCCTTTTCCTCCTATAAATATATACAATCTCTCCCTCAGTAAATTAATGGATTTCTGTGTGGCAAATATTTCCTTAATAGATGATTTTTAAGTATACTTGTATAACCTCAGTCTCTTTGCACAGCTCCAGATCTCCATGCCCAACACTTCTTGACTAATTCTGTGACAGTCTTTAGCACCTCAACCAACATATGTAAAAAGCCTAACTTCCACTATAATTAGTATCTTTTAATTCTGCTTAGTAAAGCATCTTACTGCCAGTAAACCACTGCTGAAGCCTTGGAGTCTTCCTGATCTTTCTTCTTTCTCTCATGCTTCTCTCATTGGCCCCCTTTGGCCTCTAGTCAGTTTTACAGTAGGTTCTGCTTCTACAAAGTTTAACTCTGTTCTTTTGATGTGATTATTACATAGGACCTTGAGGATTCCCATAGGAACCATTGCACAATAAATATCCTCCCTGATTTTCTATCTCTTTCTACGCTGCTGTCAGATTATTTTCTTAGACTAGGACTCTGATACCATTAAAACCCTTGTAGATTCCCCTTGTCTATATTCCAAAGTGTGGCAATCATTATCTTCATGCATTGGTCCATTCTAGTTTAACAACCTTACCTTCTACTGCACCACTTTAGGACCATGTGTTTCCATAAAAATAGAATGAATGATCTGATTTTAACCTGGATTTATCTTGAGGTTATGATTCCAGATTCCTAAAATTTAGCCATGGAGAGTTATATGTGTGTGTGTGTGTGTGTCCTATGCTTCCCAAAGAAAGAAATACCTCCTTTCTATTATAGGATTGACAGTTACATATCAGCCGGAAGCAAAACTGAAAAATAGGTAAATTTGATTTTGGTACATCTCAACCCCTTTCCTGTATTTCTTCCCACTCTTGATAAAGACATCAAATTATCAAATCCCTACCTCAAGATTATGAGGTAGAAAATCTCTGAATGGGAAAAGGAGGGCCTTTTTGTGACCTCATTTTAGGATGAGGAATCCCAGGAACCTGAATTCTTCTGAGTTATAGATATCTAGTGTTATTTAGGAAATAATAATACTGTCAACTACTTCCAATAAAAGTATATTTCTGCTTCCGTGTTACCACAAGTAATGAAAATTGATGGGCATATTTTCACCAGATTTGAAGATGTAGTTATTAAAGACTGACTCAAAATACTTGTTACAAGCTGTGTGAAAGATTTACTTTGGGAGATCTGAGAAACACTGCGAAGAATATCTTAAACAGCTCCTTGATGTACAAGAGGCCCTCATGACTGCAGACCACGAGAGCCATGATGTGGATAAAGAAGACAGTGGCCTGGAATATGAGCTAGTAATTACAAGTTGCAGGGTAGGTATTCCAGGTAGATTTGCAGTTACTTTGCTCCTTACATTGTCACCTATTTGTATCATGCACCATAACTTGTAAGAGCAAAGTATTTATTGAATGGTAGTTAATGATTCTCTTAAGTATTTCTGTGGAGACCAGCTATGAATAATTATATAAATTATTGTTTTTGCCATTTTTTGTGTACTCACTGTGCTCTTTGCACATCACTTTCTGTGTATCATTTAATTTAAAACAATTTCATAACCATTTCAAACAATTTCATAACATATTGTCTATTACTTCTTTCATATGAGGAGATAGAAGGCCATTGTCTTAGTCCATTCAGACTGCTATAACAAAACCACAGACTGGGTGGCTTACAAACAACAGAAATTTACTTACTGTTCTGGAGACTGGGAAGTCCAAGATCAAGGTTCCAGCATGGTTAGAGTCTGATAGAATGCCTCTTTCTGGTTCATAGCCCGTGCCTTCTCACTACATCTTCACATGGTGGAAAGGGTGAGGGATCTCTCTGGAGAACACTGATCTCATTCATGAATGCTCTACCTTCACTATTTAAACATCTCCCAAAGGCCCCACCTACCACTACCATCTCATTGGGCATTAAGATTTCAACATTTGAATTTGCAGGGAGAAGGGGAACATAAACATTCAGATTATAGAAGTCATAAAGATTAAGAAACTTGTTCAGGGTTGCATGGCTAGGAAATGGTGGGACAGGACCAGACTCCCAAGATCTACTCCCTATAAGCCTTTCATCTGTCCCCAGAAATGGTCTTTCTATCCCAGCTTCTGCACCCTTCTCAGGCTCATTCACTCAACACTTCCTTTGGCTCCATCTCCCAGACTCTGCAGCTTTTCTACTGGTTACCTGCAAACCCAAGAAAGACCAGCCATAGATAAAATATTTATGTTATTTGTAAAGAAAATTAATTAGCAACTTATTAATTTGTAACTTCATCCAATATAATTCATAAAAAACATTTGAATAGGATTATTAATGTCATTGTGATATTTTGTATTTAAATACTTTGCTTCATAAAATATGAATAGGTCACTAATTTAAGGTTATTTTAATGCTTTCAATTACATGATTTTAAGTCATATATTTCTCAAGATTATATTCCTTATGAACCTTGGGGTCCAGCTCTATCTATAAATTGCTTATAGTTTCTTGGATGGAAACAAACGGCTGTTTAAATAAAAGATAGAGCTGTGTCTATAAGTCTTGAGATTGCAGTTCTAAAGCTTTTTCAGGTAAATCATGTGTTTATATCCTGTTATTTTTTCCCCTATACAGCAGCAGGCTCACAGATGGTGATTTATATGAGTGATTATCCCCTCAGTCAAGCTTTTTTTTCCCCTCTCTAGTGAATAAAGGCAGCACCCTACCCCCAGAAGTTCTTCACATCACCATGGCTACCTGACAGGTAGTTGCTCACAATCTTGCTCTTAACCTATCAGTGATGAACCCAAATTCTCCTCTTTAGCCACAATTTCTTTTGCTGTAATACTACTAACCTCTCAGTTTCCTTGAGAATTCATTTTCATAGCCAATCACACGGGACACTAGTAGAGTGACCCCTCCGTTGGAAAAAATAGATTTTGACTGGTTAGAAGCCACTCTCCCCTTGAGAAGGCTCTCTTGGTATAATAGGTGCTTGATGGGTCATACAGATCCTATTACCCTCACACACTGCACTTTCGTCCTGTCTTCCCCTATTCAATAAATGTAATTGAGGACTAAATTATGAATGAAAAATGTAAAGATACCAATATTGGTCAGAATTTCTAAATTACATGTTTATATGCCCAATAATTGTGACCATTACAAATATTTTTATTAATTTAAGATAACTGAGACCACAATATGATCAGTGTGTATTAATTTATTCCATACTTACAACAAATATCAAACTGAAACAATTTTTATAATAATTTAATAAAAAGATATTACTCTAATTCCCTTCTTCATTGTTTTCTAAAACCCTACTAGCCAATATTGCATTTTAGTAGCTTAGTAGTTTTTAGAATTGCTTGGAGAATTTCAGTAAATGCTAGTGTCCAGGTTCCATCCACAGAGGTTCTAATATAATCGGTATAATGTTAGACCCAAGCTTGGGTACGTACATACCTTGATAATTTGTCATTTCTGCTCTTTTCTTAAATCTCTTTCAAAGATTTATTTTTGCCAAATCTCATATCTTCACTTAACAAAGTCCGCTGGTTAAGATTCACATTCAGAAAGGTAAATTTGCCTACACTTACCTAGAGATATTCCACAGAAGTAAGAGAGTTTTGAACAATTTCTAAACTTTTCTTTTAACTTTACTTTGCAAAAGTCAACATAATGCTTATGCCTCAGTTTCTACACCTGTGAAACAGGTATGCTATTTTGTGCAAATAATTCTAGTTGACTCGTTGTAGAATTGCTTTCAAGCAGTAGAGGGAAGTATTGGTCTGGGTATGTCTAGACAAAGCAATGCAGAGAATTGAAGTAACTTTTGGCACCTGGGCAAATGGGGACTCCCAAAACAACAAACTTTTTTTTTTTCTTTTTTCAGTTCAGCCAAGTTCCTCAGTTCTTTAATTTACATTAGAAATACAGTTTTCAGGGCTCCAAACTTAAAATTAATCAGAGACTTCTGTAAATGCTAGGAGATGTATCACTGACTGGAGTTATTTTCAGAGGTGGAATTTTCCCTTCTTGTCAAGTTTCTTGTAAGTTTCTCACTTCCCTTTCTTGTCTCATGTGTTAATTTTGTTCTCTACATCTTTGGCAAAGAAAATAAAATAAATTATACACAAGAGAATACTTATGGACTGACCAGGGCTTTGTCTGTCATACAGCAAAAATTTGGAATGGTCTTAGGGGAAAGGATCCTACATGGGACCAAAGATAGAGTTCCTCCAATATCTTGAGAATGGGGCATCATTCTGTCTTCTTACTTTACAAGTTCAGATTTAAGTTTGAGACATAGGGTCTAGTTCAGAATCTAGGTCTATATCTGCACTTGATTAATAGCTAGGATCAAACTTGTCCCTTCCTCTTGGAGTTAGGGGGGATGAAGAATTCAGCAGAGGATACCTGGAAATTGTTAGCAACATTAACAAATGAGCTGGTCATCCAGGGCCAACGAGCTGATTATGATTTTTTTAATAAACCCCTATGTGATACAGCATAATAAATTAAATTACTTCACTTAAATTAATTGACAAAGCAACTAGCAAGCTGTTCATAAAGCCCAAAGTAACCAAACACTATAAATTGTGGCACCACCTGCTGGCTGGAGGAGTTTTGTTTTTGTTTTTGTTTCTCACTATAAGCTCCATTCACATTGTTATTTCTCCAGCAGCAATCAGGCATCTGATCTGTAGCCCTTCCTGTCATTGCATTGACTTCTTGGTCTTCAATTATTCTGATTCAGAGAGGAGAAGGTAGTTTTGGCTTTCACTAGCTAAACTCAGAGTGGAATAAAGAAAACATGTCCCCATGTTTCCTCAGTATTTAGTATCCACACTAACAACAATTTCAATATTTACCCAGAGACAGATGAAATAATGAGCCTAGCAAATCTGTGCTGTACACATATTTCAGCAGTGACCGTAAAAAGACATCACACTTATCATATTCAGCTCGGTTCCCAAAATACATTTTTTGACAGAAGACAAATTAGATCGTCGCACTGCATGGTGATGGGACCCATCTCTCTACAAGGGTCTGATTAAATGCCTTTGACCCGTGTCATTGACCACAGAAAGGAGAGAGAGAACATAAATAAATTCTGTGATTTAAAAGTACACTACAGAAAGTGGGCTTCTCTGGGAATTCAGCACATTCAGCTCTATGGTCTGTACTCCTTTGTTTTGTCCTGCCTCAGGATGAAAGGGCTCCCTGGGATAAGGCCACAAGGAAAGAAACATCCTACCCTCCCACCTCTGGCCTGAGGTGCATATGGAAGAAAACTGATACAGGATGAACACTTTAAAGGCTGTGCAGTAATTGGCAAAATCTGTGACCCAACCATGTGAATATGACAAGGGCACGTCACATCGTCTTTGAAAGATGGTTCCCTTCTACCCAAATGAATGGAATATCTTCTGTAACAAATTTTCAAATTCATTCAGACTAAGAATGTTCACTGATTCATGAAATGTCTTCTAGACATTCCCCCCACATATTAATGTCATTCCTGTCTTCTGCCATTCCTGGGTCCTATGACCCAAGCTATTAGGTCAAGACATTACAAGTGTCTATTGATTTTGAAGAATATTTTCACCAAACTGTCTTCTTACTGTGATTTCCCCATAAGAACAGAGCTAAATAAGAAAGAAAAGAAAGGTAGACTGTGGTTGCCTCCTCTCCCTCACCCGCTCTCATTTTTGTTGACAGCCTGACTCCACTTTGTATTTTTGCCTTGACATTTGACACAAAATATTAGCAAAATCAGTAATTATATTTGTGGTTGTGTTGATATACTTCTAGAAAAAATACATTTTCTTTTCTGCCTTTAATGGTGTCTATTTTATTGACTACACACCATCTTATACTGACTTATACTTCAAGTAGTAACATAATACAAAAATCTGGATCAATCAGACAACTCAAATTGCATGCTGGGTATCTTATGGAAAGTTGATCTTTAGTAATATCTTGTGATGAATTCTGGGATAAAACTTGAATACCCTTCTGCTTGTACATCTATTTAGGGAAAAAAAATGGTTTTCTGTAGGTTGATTTTTCTTGAAGTGAGATATACCTGACTCACCATTCATCATATTGAATCTTCATTTAAAATGTGATCTCTTTTACCAGAAAGACAAACAAAGTGAGTGGGACCACACTAGGCCCCTATAAACAGGTTGTTTACAGAAAGGGTGAGATTGTTAGTCTGGCGAAGTCAAAGAGGACAGGATGATCTGTCACTCACTAGTTAGATGGCCTTGGAGCAATTGAGGTTCCCATATCTTTAAGATGGGGATAATAAATAATATTTGCAGAAGTTCATATTTGCTTGATGCCTACCACTTGCTTTACCTCCATTAATGTAGTAAATGTTTAAAATAAGTGAATGTTAGGGTTTAAGATTTGCTTAATGAAGGGTTAGCTGTCCATATTTGGGGGACCTTGGCTAGGCCAGGATACCAGGAATGATCCTAAGAGTGTAGATCTGCAGAAATCTGTTATAACCCCAGCCTAAGCTCTGATATATAAATGTCCTTTGTACTGGGAGACCATGAAATTGGGCCAGTTTGGGCTTCTCCTGGTCCTAGTTTTTACTTCAGAGACACGTCTGTGCTATCTTCTTGCCAGTGTCCACAGAACAGGATAAGTAGGACACCCCTGCCTAGAGAGTAGAAATCCTGACTGAGGAGCCTCTCTGGAGCTAACACTTGAGCATGGGTGTTCGCTGTTGTTGATATGTTGTGTTTATACTGAGCCTTACCACTGTAAGGGCACAAGCATGTCTTCTGCTCCTTAAAACACCTTGTGAGTTTTGTGAAGCAAGCATTTAGAGATGGGCAGAAACAGACTCAGAGAGTGACTTGCTTATGGTCATGGGGCTACTAAGGCAAGGAGCCAACACTGGAACCCAAGTCACCCGACCCTCAGTATTGTGGTTTCTCTAACACAAGCTGCAGTTATCCACGCTGTGGCTGTTGCTGCGTCCTGCAGCAAAGCTTGCCCAACAGACAGCCATCCTTCTGAAAAATAGAGGTACCATACAGCCCACATGCAAGTGTTATGGTCAACAAGGAGAGGGAAGCTTACACATTTGAGCATCAATTCAATGGTAGGTATTTTTCAAAATGTGTGTCATTTCACCATATTAGCAAGGTGAGTGATATACACCAATAGTTGCCCTTCAAAGGTGAGGAAAATAAGTTCTAAAGCATTTAAGCGACTTGGCCATGTTCAAGAAGATCTCAAACACATTTTCCTTCATTGTCCCTCATCTTCATTCAAAGCCATGGGCTCACAACTGTGTACTTTAAGGAACACCTTGAAGTTTCCCATGTTAAAGGCAGCCATGGTTTGGGTAGATCTGGAGAAAAAAGCCACATGGCCCAGGCAGACCCCAGAGAAGTCTGTTCGCCAGTGAGGGGGCAGAATCAGACAGTATCCTTTCATTCCTCTCCACACTGAAGGCAGTTGTAGCCCTGGTTCTGTGCTTGAATGTACTGTGACCAAGTAACTGTAGCGCTAGCTGCTTGTATCAGGTCAGAGGACTATGGGTGTCACCGCTGGACTTTGGCAGAGGAAGTGCATGATGCTGTAACCTGCTTTCTTTCCCAGATCCCTCTCCTCCTAGCCAGAAGGGGCTTAGAGCATAACTTCGCTTTCTTTTCTTGCATCCCTGGTTAACTCCTGTGAAAGAGAGGAACCTTGGGTCTTCAGAGACCCTAAGATAAAAAACACAATGGGAGCATCACAGGGAAGAAAGAATAAAATGGATTAATTTTTTTCTCTAACATACTTTAAGATTTTTATGTGTCCAGAAAGGCAATTATCTAATTCTGGATTAATGCAAATGCTATATAAAATTGCTGGAAAAACTCCCCGAATTATTAGAGATGCAAAAGCCTGCCTTGAAGACTTATTAAGACAACTTCTGTCCCCAGGACCACACCCCACATACACATCTCCCCACAAAACAATGGCAGATACTGTCTGGTTGATTTGAGAATCTTACCCAACCATGTTAATTACGAGATGAGGAGCAGAATCCCTGTAAGACTTTTTCTAATACAGCAATTTATTGATAAAGCACTACTCTAGCTCCAACCCAAATTTTACTGAGTTCTAATTATTGCCAGGAATTCTGCTGTATACTTTAGCCATAGTATGACAACCTGAAACAATAACACAAAACGGCCCTCATTGTTATTTCATAAATGAGAAAAGTGAGACTTGAAGAAGTCAAGTGTCTTACCCAGAGTCACCAAATTAATAAGTGACTGTCATTCTCCCCTGTCATTAACCTGCACACCCTACTCCTTGGCACTCACAGAAAAGGACATAACATGTCTACCCTTTTATTAGATACACCCCTTGTGCCATGCACTGTGTAAGTCCCATGATCACAGGGTCTTAAAACTTTCACTTGAGAAACCAATCCTCTAGTCAAATCTGCCCAGCACATGAAGGCAATGATTCTAGTCAGGACTCAGGGGTAGACCAAGGGGTGGGGGCCATTTTGGTCATAGTCTTTGGGAAGGAAAACAAGCATATGTGTGCGCTAGAGGTAGAGGTGAATTATTCAAAACACTGGCAGCTCTGCCAGTAGACTTGACATGTCTACTGCCATGTAGACATGGCACGTACAATAACTTCACCCTTCCTTGGGGGAAACACAGGTATCTCTGCTTGTTTGCGTGCACGCACATGCACAACAAACACACACACACACACAAGTCACATCCGTATGTGTGACAGCTCAAGGCCTAGACAGCTTCACTTCTGCTTTGAATGACATCTTTTTCTTTCATTTTTTCTCACACACAGAGACACATCAGACATTGTTCAGGATAATTTAAGGTCTTAGTGATGTAAGCAAAAGGCTGAAAGACCCCAGTCCTTATATTTACTGCCGCTTATCCTTCATCCCACACCCAAAGCCCGAACTAACAAGAGACCATTTTTCTTTGTATCTAAGGGGAAGTCTTTGTTAGAAAGAACAGCTCAGTCACCTCCTGGTAAAGAAGCCCGAGTGTCTCCAGAGAACCTGGTAGGAACCCAAGGCTCAGTTTCCATAGCAAACGCGTTAGCCCTTGGCAGCCACACACAAAGCTCCCTGCTCCTCCTGCTGGGGTCCTCCCTCCTGGACACCAGAGATGGTATATTGCAGGCATTATCAGCCAGATCTGCCCTTTCCCCCAGAGAGTTTAAAATGGAGACTTTGCCTGTCCATTTTCAACCTCCTTGCACCTGCTTCAAAGAATCATGGGGCTCTCCTCCCACCTTCTGAATTCTGTGGAGTCTCCAAGCAGACCAGCTGGCTGGGGCTCAGCTGAAGCTGGCTGGTTGCCTCTGTCCTCACTACCCCCACCCTGTGTGTGCAGCCCTGAGTCCCATTGTCCCACAGCCTAGGCAACCCTACGTACCCGTCAAGAGGGAAGAGTCAGTACAGGCACAGTATCCATTCCACCCCATGGTGAGGGCAGTGGGAAACTTGTGTTGCTCTATTATGGTTAATGCTCTGATTGAAAAGTTGGGGATTCAGGGAGCCAATAAATAAGACCCTTTCACCCTCCTGAGATGGAAAACAACAGGGAATTACAGGCACCAGACAAATATCAAAATAGCAGCTTTATTTTTGATGAAGCTAATTAGACCTTATGTGCCACCAGAGGGGCCCCTCCCTCTGCTCTCTGTGCTGACCATGGCCATCCTAACCACACCCAGCATGCATGAAAACACACACAGGGGTATCGTGATCATGTAAGTGTGTCTGCTCAGACAGCTTGAAGAAAAAGAGGAAGGGGCTGGCCATTGTTTCTTTTTTCGTTCTTTACCTCTTAAGTGAGGATAAGAATGTAAGTCTTAAGCATGTCTAGCGATGTTTGCGACCACTGATGGGGTGGCAGAAGTGGTAACACTTAGTGATGTTTACCACAGTAAATCCCATTTGTCAGACCGCTGGCTCAGACATTTCATAAACATCAATGTCTCACATAAAAGACCTGTACCAGGCACTATGGGACAATTGGGGCAATGTGAACATGGGCTGCATATTTCCTAGTCATAGAGTATTGGTCTTAAATTTCCTAAGTGTGACGATTGTAGTTGTGATTATCTAGTTAATGTCCTTATTCTTGGGCAACACATGTGAAAATACTGAGGAGCAAGGAGTTCGGATGCCTAGCTAACTCTGAAATGGTTCAGCAACAAAAACCCCAATACTGCATATATCCTACGTGCACACACATGCACACACATACAAAGGAAGAGAAAAGGAAAAATAAAGTATATGCAGCAAGATGACTTGAGGTGAAGGTTATACACCGGTTCATCATTCATCATCATATTCTTGCAGTTCCTCTGTAGATATGAAATATTTTAAAAACAAAAAGTTGTAGAGAGTGGGGAGGAAGCACTGGGAGGATGGATGGCCAACCGGAAGGAAAGGCTGGTGTGGGGGATACTGCTTCATGATCACTGAAGTCTCAATGTGCTGAGAAGTCAGGGGGTGGGGTGCAGGGGGATGACAGTGCACAGGGGAACTTCAACCTTTTGGGGACAGTCCCGCAGCTGGGGGGTGGTCAGAGGAAAGGAGGCAGGAGAGAGAGGAGTAGGATCCTATTGGGGAGTTTGGAGGCTTGCGAAATGAGTCCTGCACTCTTCTCATTGTTTCCCTGGGCCTGGCCTGTCTGAGATGTAACCCCTGGGCTGCCACACTGTGAACTCTGAGCCCCAAGGGAGGGCTTTTCCTGTATCAAAATTTACACAATGGCCAATTTTATCCCTTTGCCTTAAAATTTCTTGGCGTCCAAGTCCATCAGACCTCAGGGAGGCACCTTCATGTTTGTTTTGTCTTTTCCTAAATCCATCAAATAACCGGCCTTCATTTTGGTTTTAGAATCATTTTGTGACTGTGGTGGCACCAGAGAAACCTTTGCTAAATTTAGCCTTGTTGCTAATTAGGAACAGAGGACATGTTGAGCTTCAGGTTTAAATACAGAACCTGGCAGGATGCCAAACTCTGGAATCAAGTTGTCATTTCAGACCAGGGCGGGGGTGGGGGTAGTCCAAGGCTTGTTGGCTGACCCCATGTATTGTCATTTTTGCCTTTTAGACCTCCTGCACGGTCAGTGCAGGCGTCCACATGCACGCATGCACACACAGATCATTGTTGAGTTTTCCTGCTCATGTTCCAGAATCTCCCATGCCTCCTTTTCTAAATGAAAAGGCAGTGGAGCCTAGGGATAAAAACAGGGTTAGAGAAAGAGTGTCTGTGTTGACTTTATACTGGAAGCTATTATTGTATGGAGTGCTGTGCATAAGGACATGCCTTACCCGCTGAGAAGAGGCATGACCACATTCTTAGTTACATTACAGCAAGAGTTACATTATTCCTGTTGCCATATTTACATCACTTTGGATCCAGACAGTGACTGCAACCACAATAGCTACACTCATCCTCTAAGCCTAGCATAAAGTTGGTCTTTCAGATCAGGCTTTAGGCATCTACACAGCTGTATGAAATGCTACAGTGCTGCTAGTATTTAAAGAATGAAGGGAGCAGTGCCTGAGATAGTTGTCACTCTAGGGTCTCTACCATCTAACCAAAATAACTTGAAAAGGGTGTTGTTCTCATCTCTTGGAATCACGTGCATCTCCTCGGGGCATTAGGGGGCCTCTTGGAGCTGTCAGCCTCTAGCCTTTCTTCCTCCCTCCCGCCAACGTTACCATATTTGACAGGACGATTGGAAACCAAACCGGGGAAATAAAATAGAACAGACATGAAAAGAGAAGACAGGCAAATAGAATAAAGAGCAGAAGGAAGAGTTTCCATTGCTGCCACTGCCTTGAATTCGGTTCTGCCTGTTCCGCCTGAGCAATCAGCTCCACTGGGCTCTCAAGTGGGACCCTCCTTATATTCTTTGGCTGAGACCAGATGCTGCCTGGGCCAGAGTCTGGCTTCTGGCCTCCACTGCAAAATTGCCATTCTGACTGGGTTCCCCAGTGTAGGAGCCAGAGTGAGAAAAAGGCAGTGCATTGAAACAAGGCCTGTCCCTCCGATGTTGTTCTCGAGCATGTCTACAGAGGAGTATTTATCATAAAGGAAGAAAACAGTAATAGCCCAGAACTGTCTGTTTGTTCAACTCCAACTTGAATGATACCAAAGATTAAATCTTGGTTTCCAATTGTTTCATGCCAAGGCTGTTATATTTAAGGTCCAAATATGTGCACCATATGTCATACTGTAGCTTGACAATTACCTCAACAGTCAGTGTCAGACAGATGGTAAACATTACTACCAGGCATACGTACATTTAGAATTAGACATTTAAATAAATTCAGTCCTGTCTTAAGCTTATTAAAAGGATTTGGGTCTGTAAAGCCATCTCGGGCATCTGCATATGCTAAAGTGTCTTTTGCATCCTGAACAGATTTGGTTTGATTCAAGCACCTTCCGGCTACAGATGGCAAGTGACATTCGTTCTCTTTGAGCCCTGTATCTGCAATTAGGCCAATAATGGCAATTAAGCAGAATGCAAAGAGATTTAGACTTCAGTTCTTTGTATCACAACCATGCATTCCTGCTTACAGAATGACAAAAAATCCTCCGCAGGGAACATCACCAGCCTCCCTTAAAAGCCCCCCAACTTCAGAGCAAGAGATTAGAAAGCTACAAAGGTACCTGCCTCAGGACCAAGTCAGAATCTCTCTGGTTTAAACCTCCGGCTACAGCAAGCTTCTGACATGAATCTCACAAACTGCAAATAAAGGTTAGCATTCCATGGGAGCATTGAAAGAAGGCTTCAGATGAATGTGTTTTAAGGTATTTTTCCCCCCATAACGATATAAAAGCCCTCTTTACACTCTCTTCTTCCAGAGGCCTTTGAATCCTATTTGGCATTGCAAAAAGGTTCAGTATGGCTTGTGATAGGAAACTAAATTAGGCTGGGTGTAAGGTCCTGGAACTTGATTCAGTTGCAAGTGTAGCCAAAGCTGCACTCTTGAGAGGGTACCCCCCCCCCCCCCGCCCACGCACACTGTGGAGCGGTATGATCTTTTTGAAGACCCATATCCTGGCCACGTATGTAATTTACTGCTAACATTATTTCTTTGCTCAGAATGGCTTCTTCACTCAACTCTTAAAAAGCAGCTTCAGTCTGTGTGCCTACTGCTTGACAAACATCGATGTTCAATAATTTGGAAAGGAAGAGGCAAAGGAGAGAGGGAGAGAAGAGGAATGAGAGACAAATGAGGACTTTCTTTTTCTTTTTCTTTTTTTAAAGGTTTTATTTATTTACTTGACAGAGAGATCACACAAGTAGGCAGAGAGAGAGGGGGAAGCAGGCTCCCTGTCAAACAGAGAGCCCGATTCGGGGCTCGATCCCAGGACCCTGAGATCATGACCTGAGCTGAAGGCAGAGGCTTAACCCACTGAGCCACCCAGGCGCCCCAGGACTTTATTTATCAAATGCGCATGTAACCTCGGGATCCCTGTGCAACCGAGAGTGCAAATCTAGTATCGTGGATAAACACACAAATGCCGATTTTTGGCCTTTCGGAATTCAAATCCTGCTCCACCTCTTACTTGCTGTGTGACCTTGTCACAATTCCTTACTTCTCTGTGTCTTGGTTTTCCCATCTGTAAAATAAAGATAACAATATCTTAAGAGGATTCAATAGCATAATGTATTTATTGTGTTAGGGACAGTGTGCAGCACTATCTGTTGGCTCTTATTTTTATTTTGGGAGACAGAGTTCAAACCCAACTTTTTTTTCTTTCGGACAGAGCCTGACTGGGGAGTTGAGTGCAATTTTTCTCCTCTTTAGCTCCGCTAGGTACATCATGTTTGCATTCTGGACAGCTCCTGACTTGGCAGAGAAGTATCTACCCTGTGCATTTAGAAATGCTTCCACACATGTGCATTTAGCACTGGGGCTCGATCTTAACTTCACAGCTACAGACTCATGTGGGCGTGTGAAGAGGCGTGTTCTAAATTCTGGTATACCTGTGTGTTACGTGTGGATAAGTGATAATAAGAGCAGAATCTCAAAACCCTGGGCAATGGTCAAATTGAGACCTTTGTCCCGCTTACTCAGATGAACTCCAGAAACATATGGAGTGGCTTTCGGATGAACACATGTCTTGGTTCTATTTTGGTTCCTCTTTAATAAAGACAGATTGGCTTAGTGGCTTAATTATCAAGCCCTGTTGTCCATTCTTCTATTGCCTTCTGTTGTCAGCCTCTCCTTGGGATCTGTACCATACTCCCATATTCGCTGTTGCCCAATAAGGAACTCAGGCTCCATGGCATGACATTGAAGGCCCCCCAAATAATGCCCCGGGATTCTGGGAGCCTCATCTCTCCATACAGCTATTTGTCATCTGTAAACATTGTGGGTGCTTCCCTGTCTCTACCTCCCTGGTCATGCTGCTCACATGGCAATGTCCTCCCCCACTTCTTTAGAAAATATTAAAATAACCACTGAGATGCTTTTCCCTATTTCACGCCTATTTACCCTTCAGCCCCATGGTTCTCAAAGTATTGCCTTTGATCTAGGGTTAGCTCATCAGCTAGGGACTAGTGAGAAATGCAAATGTTCAGGCCATTTCCAAAACTAAATAGGACACTCTGGAAGTGGGGTGCCATCCAGATGATTCCAATGTATGCCACAATTTGAGAACCAAGGTTGAGCCCATCTTTTGAAATGACTTGCTCTCCTCTTTGATCATTTTGTTCTTCCTCTTTTTCCATGACCTTTGTGTCTCAGTGATTATGCGCACATATTTTTCTCTTCATTTTCCCTCAGTGAATGTCCAAGACGGAGATTCTCTAATCCACTGTTGGATCTCCCAACCTGGCCTCTGGTAGCCTCTCAAAGGTCTACGAAATTTATTCTGTTCAAAGCATGTTTGCTGAGCGTTAAATATGTGCCAGTCTCCAATGCCAGGCCCTTGAAAAGGTAAGAGAGCAGTGCATCACAGGATCTTGGTCTGAAGCAGTTTCCAATCAAATAAGAATGTCAAGACTTGTGTATATGTGATGATTAGAGAAAAACATACAGTGGCCAGTAAGCAGAGGTTCACCAGGAGTTTCAGGCAATGAGTACCAATAGGAAATCAGCAAGAGGGGGATTGCAGGCTGGCTTTTGGGGGCTGCTCAGGGCAAAACAGAGCTAGAGCTAAACCTAACAGGCAAAGGACCTCAGTAGACTACATGAATAAGGGTGCATCTCCTTGAACAGGAGCCAGGAGACTCATCTGTGAGCCTCATCCCCCAATACCACTTTCCATATGGCACTTGGTTCTTAGCAGGCTGAATAAGATCCATAAACACTTTATTTTTATGACTCAGATTAATGTGATATTAGTATCTTGCTAGAATTAACCACGTACATTATCATCTAATTTATGAGAGGAAAATCTGGGTGTATAATAAGTCTTCGCAATACTACCTTCTGAATGGATGCCAGTGTGTACGGGTTCCAATTTCCTTATGTTTTCGATGGTGTCTGTGAAACCACCTCTTCAATTACACATGGCTGTTGTTGGAGCACCTACTTTGCAATTAAGCATTCATCTTCCTTCAGAGCTGCCTTGCGGGGAATAGTGGAGGAGGCGGAGTTGGTTTGGGCCATTCCTTCACCCTGGTTGGGGATTCCTGTAGCATCAGTTTAGTCTGTGACCTTGCGCCGTCTGAAGATCGCCACCGTGGGACTCTGTGACGAAAAAGCTTCAACTTCCAGTTTATAGTCTGTGATTTTAGTGATGGAAAATACCGAAGATGTCATCTAATCTGACTCCCTCCTCTTTACAGTTGAAAGGGCGAATGCCCAGAGATGGAGTGGCCAGGGTTGCACAGTGGATAGGAGTCTAACCTCTCCTCCATCCCACTTCTCCTCCCTCTCAGATCATTTCCATTCCCCCAAATGTACTAGGTTGCCCCTATAGCTTGACATTATTGTTTCCTCTGCTTCCCTGATACACCTGGCCTGTAACATATCTCTTCAGAAACTTCTATATCAGCCATCGAGTCAATAATGCTGATTTGTGTTAAGATGGATACTCTAGGAGTGCATGAGGGAGTTGAGTGGGGCTCCAATTCAGTTAATCCTAAAACCTAACTTTAATGTTGAGGAGATATGCTTTGTGGCAGGTGGGAGGAGGAACTGACTGTTTGGCACACCTCAGGCCACACATACGCTCTGAGGACCATTATGGTCTGGAATATGTACTGTATTATTTCAGGATTAAGCCACCTGTCTTGCACCAACAGCCTGCCTCAATCATGAAATTTTTAATTCTCATTGTCTGTTAAATTATTTAACTTTACTCAGTGTTTGAGATTAGGCATACTGCCTGACGTTTTTCTTTTGACTCTGACCCTGTTATTAGGCTATAATTAAAGTCTATCTGGCTTTGAGTCAGCATTCCCAAACTTAAATGCTGATATGTGAAACACTGATGCATATGCTGATAACTACTTAACTTGCTATAAGCACAATCCCTAAGTGATATGCCCGGGATATCAAGCTGTGGTTAGCGTCAGGGTTGCTGCAGAGCACAACTCCAGGGGGTGCCATTTACATGAAGATATGCTATACCTTTCAGACATTGCCTATGTTGCCCTCTGCAATCGAGCAGTATGTAATCTGCACAGCAGGAAGCAGTGGCTCAGATTCATATCCTTTATTTCTCTTGCATGCATGCTTATGGTAGAGCAAGTATCATCCATGCCTCACTCACAATATACACACAGTTCAATCAGTAACAACAGGTGGATCCAGAAAGCAGCGAGTGCAGAGGATTGGATGTGAAACTCCATGCGGTCCTGACAGGTGGGGAGAGCACATAAGTGTGAGATCATGAAGCAGGCAGACATGCAAACAGGCAGCATTGGGCAGTTCCAGGGTTCAGGGAGAGGAATCCCACCACTTAGGCAGAAGTCCTGGGGGAAAAAAAAAGGCAGGACATATTACATATTCCTAGAAGGCCAGGAATATTGGGAATGTTACCAAGCTGGGGACCTCAATACAAAGGAGTAAGACAGAGATTATGCTGCCAGAACGGGGTAGGAGGGGGGGAAGCTGATCTCAGGAACAAGACAGAAGCTCCTTTATAGAACTGGGTCATGTGGTCTAACAGAACTGGCAGCTACAGTGATTTGCTTCTGAGGCTCCTAAATGTTGAAGAATTCTTTAAATCCTTGTGATTAAAGACAGGATGGGCCCTAGAGCCTGGAGCAGGGCTTAGTCTATAGGTGGGAGGAATGTGTTCCCTGCAGCTGGGAGAGGAAGGCTAGGGAAATAGGAACCAAAGCAGGCCTTGACAGATTTCTTCTCCATTGTCACTTTCCAGTGATGCATAAAATGCTATGTCATTACCCCCAGGAGGTGGTACATTCTAAAATGTCAATAGCTTCAGGAAAGGTATAGATAAATTCATGGATGAGAGACCCAGAGTGAATTATTAATAGAAACCAGGCACACTTAACCTTTGGGTGGGTATCAGAAAATGACAGTCCTTTCCCCTGCCACTGCTCCACCTCTCAAAATGGTACCATATTCTGAGATGGAATAAGGCAGAATGGACCAAAGGTCCACAAGTTACATGACAGTGTCTGTGCTGGACATAACAGTCCACGTCTACGTGTACATGAAATTAAATAATCACACATACATACCCTGGCTCATTGATCAAGCAATCCTATAATACTAACTTTATTATACCATAATTTTTTCAAGGAGAGTTCTTAATTATCTCTATCCTGAGTAAGAAGAGGGCCTATAGCTTTTCCCACTCTGGTCTTGGGAACTGCACCTGGCCTTAAGCAATGGGTAGACCTGAGCCAAATATGCATTCCAGGAAAATAGATGAGCCTAAAGTTCAGTTAGTAAGGTGGTGGGTAGAGAAAAGAAGGGTCAAAAAGGGATAAATCTACAAAAGAATGTTGTAGCTGGAATGAGTAGGTTTGAGAAGTGGATCCAAGATAGATTCCCAGGGGCAATAGACCCTGTGTTGGGGTAAGTGTGGGTGTGGGTGGGTGGGTGGTTTGTTCTTAAAGCATCTCAGCCAAGCTCAGCTCTTAAGGTTATTGAAATGCTTAGGTAGGTAAAATCCATAGGTGATGTTCTCTGTAGCTTCTGTATTGTTCAGGCCAGACACTGTATTTCTCATGTTGTGTAGTGGAATGAATAAGTAAATGTTTGTGCTCCTACCTTAAATGGTTGGTTGTTTTTTTACCTGTTGCAACAAACCACATAGGTACTCCAAGTTGTCGACCATTCAGGCGATAATTCATGTTGGTAGATGTAGCTCCATCACAGAAGCTGAGAGGGTGGGAAAGTGCACCTTTTCTCCCTCTCTACATGTGTACATAAGTCATTATTCAAGGAGCAATGGCCTTGTTACCTATATGACCGAGATGTGGTATGGGAGGCATGACAGGACTCTTCAAATACAGTCCACAAGTGTGGCTTCCAGTGATGCCTGAGAGCAAATTCTCTTTGCAGCCTTCCTCTGTGTTGTCTCCTGGAGATGAGTGCCCCAGGACTGTTACTGGTGTATTATTTTCTATCTACATACTCTGTCTGGGTGATCTTATCCAGTTTTATGGTTTTAATTATCTTCTGCCAACCACTCCCACATTCATCTCCAGTCCAGCCCTCTCTTTCTAAAGTTCCAGAATTTGCCTTTTTAACATCACCAAATGCATTATATCCAAACTGAACTCCTAACCTACCTTCTCGAACATATTCCACTTGCAGCATTCCCATTTCAGGTTGATGGCTGCTCCGTTGCTCAGGTTACGTATTTTAACATCATTTTGGTTCCTGTCTCTCTCCCACACAACTTCTAATCCATCAGAAAATTATAATAGCTCTACTCTCAAAACACATCCAGAATTTAATTACTTCTACCGATACTTCTTAATCTAAGTCTCTTGCCTGTATTACTACAATAGCCTTCTTCTCTTCTTTTCCCCCATCACAGGCTATTCTCAACAGTCTTAGAATCTTTCAGTGGATTCCTTACTTCATTCAGAGTAAAAGTCATTTACAGTGGTTAAAAGTTCTGCTACTCAAAGTACCAGAGGCAATCAGGAACTTGTTAGAAATGCAGAATCTCAGCCCTCCCCCATACCAAGTGGGGGTGACTCTTCATTTTTACAAGATCCCAGATGATATACATCCAGTTGAAAGTTTGAGAAGCAGTGATCTACAAGAGTCCTCATGATCTGGACTCCTGTTATTCTTTGACTTCATGTCCTACACCATCCCCACACCACCCACTAACCCCTATGCAGTCACACTAGAAGCGTTCAGATTGGCCTCTTAGACTTTCTCAAGACATGGTGTTCATGCTCCTGACTTATGGCTTTCTCACTGGATGTTCCCTGCACCCGAAA
This sequence comes from Mellivora capensis, assembly GCA_004024625.1. Classification (NCBI taxonomy): domain Eukaryota; kingdom Metazoa; phylum Chordata; class Mammalia; order Carnivora; family Mustelidae; genus Mellivora; species Mellivora capensis. The sequence goes on from PISX010007021.1 coordinate 37,779, forward strand.
TGATCTTCCTTCCAGACATCAGTATTACCAACTTCCTCACCTCCTTTGAGCCTTTGCTCAAATGCCGCCTTTCAAAGAGAACTGCCCAGACTACTATATTCTAAAATTGCTGACTGCCCCTCTCCTGAAATTCTCAGTCCCCTCATTTGGATCTGTCTTATGTTTCTTAGCCCTTATTACCTACTGATATATTCCATAATCTACTCACTATGTCTATTTTTATTATCTGTCTTTCTACTGACCCCTGCCATGAATATCAACTCCACAAGGACCTTCACTGATATAAAGTGCCTAAAATCATCCTGGAGGCATAATAGGCTCTCAGTAGACACTATGGAATGAATTAATGAATGTAGTAGACATTCTGCTAATTGCTAACTTGGGGCTGAATGTAAATTTCTACAGAGACCCTTACATAACAATAGGGATTCCTTGCCCCCAGGAGGAGTTACAGAGGTCTAAGAGTGGAGCTCTTCACTCCTGGGGGCGGCCTTCCTGGGGATGGAGTTTGCTGTTTTCCTTTCCTCTTTAAGAATGTCTGAGGAGTTGGAGCAAAGTTACCATCTCCCTACAACATGATCTGCAACAGGTTGGGAGCATACGTCTTCTGTTAGTGAAAGGCATGAGCCATGCTTAGGACAACTTTTCAATGAGGCTGTCTCGTGTCATTTTGATTTGTTTTGACTCCGTGGGCTAAACTTGAAGCAGAACCAATAAATGGTGCAATTACCTTTAAAAAAATACCTTTCTCACTATGTGGTCATTTTTCTAACTCCTCTTCACAGCCAAAGCTATAATTTGGGTGGATCTGAAAAGGAAGACAGAGATAGAAAGTTACTTTTAGAAACCAGAAAACCACACCTCAAATTGTGGGCAACAGGTTGGCTGCAGAATGGGACCTTGGACTTGTGAGCTATTGCATTCTACTTGCGCAGTTACCCCTGCTGAGCCATGTGGAATGGGTGGTTTCTGTTGGGAGCAACACCATTGTTTATAGTGACTATATAGCCCTGATCTCAGGAGTTCATACGCCATGTTCATACGTACACCATTTCATAATTGTGTAAGTTGCATGGGCATCTGGTTACCTTGATGTGAACTTAGCTCATTATCATGCCAAATCACCCAGTACTTAAGTTCAGCTCCCCAATCTGAGTAGCCTGGCCCCAAAACTGACTTAAATGAAATTACAAAAGGATCTTCTGGAACGAAATGGTATGCATTGCCCATTTGCTTCAAATGACCACCATAGCCACAGGATATCAAAGTGATAGTCAACTTACTTTTCAATGCTATTGATGTTCTAGTTTGTACTTAACCATTACTGTCAAACTGAGCTGACTTAACAAAAGACTAATTTACTATCTCATCAATTTGTTGTACCTTCCCAGAGAGTGAAAGGAAGCCTAGAACACTAACTGTTCAGAACTCCTCCCCACTGTTCTCTATGGATAGACAGGAAAGTCCCATCTATCTGGTGTGGACACTGTGAATTAGTATGTGTCATGAAAGTGTGTCCTTGGCTACAACTCTACCAAGCTAACAAGTGAGGTGCCTCACTTCTTAAAAGAAATTAGTTAGAAGAGGACATCATTAAAGTGATAAGTATTGATGAGTCATGAGACCTGCTCATGCAAAATAATTACCGTGTGCCAAAATATTCTCCTAGCAACTGATTCAGAGCCTTGTATCTTCAGTGTGTCAAGGAGTCCACACTCAGAAAAAGCTGTATTGAATAATGTGTTTTATTTAATTTTTTTTTTTTGTAAAGAGAAGAAATAATTTTAAAAAATAAACTTTAAGTGCCCAAGAATAAGGCTTGTTGAGGGATGAGTTGGTTTGAAGCAGTTTCCTTGGGTACAGAGCAGTGCTTTCTAGGAAAACACTATTTTCAAGAGCCAGGGCTACTCTCTAATTTTGTAGCTTCTAGCTGCACTTCTAGGAAAGGTAATACCATGGTCAGTAGTTTTTCAGGTCTTTAGCTTTATAATGAATAAGGAATGCACCATCATTTACGATCCTCAGATATTCAGGGGAAAGACACTGTTATAGGCAGTTGTAGGGCTGCCCCAGATTCCTTGGCTGCCTGATTTTTTCCATTGTGGTCACATGTTTAGGTCCATGCTTACCAGGAGTTTTCAAAGTGGGTTTGTTGGAAATTAGATCATAGACTCTCAGATTGGAAGGCAGATGTCTTTGAGGTCAGACAGGCCCATTCTGAAATCCACCTACTTGAAGGACTCTGGCATGACAGCTAAATGTGTTTTGTTTTTGTTTTTCTTTCTTTTTTAATAGGAGAAACATATTTGCTTCCTTCAGTGCATTCATTACCCACCTATATTGTGGTACAAGGAATGCAGTGAATTCTATTTCAAGCTTTCCTTTTTTTTTTTTAGAGGTACCTCAGGAAACTGAGACAGGGAGCAAAATATAGCCTTAAAATCATAAGATGGAGCAGGGTTTTTTTGTTTGTTTGTTTTGTTTTTGTTACCTTTTTTGTTGCTTATTTGTTTCCTTCTCCTTTCTCTCTTTCTCTTCCTCCCCACCCCAAGAAATTTTTATCTGGGAGGAGACTCTTTTCCTGACCTTGGAATCACCCTTAGCTGTTGTATATCCTTCCCATCACTTTTGTTTTCTTAAGAGGAGTGACCTATACCCAGTGCCCCTGGGTCTTCCCATTGCACTCTCCTTAACCCTTCATAGATTGACCTCCACCCTCAAGTAATAAAACTGCTTTTCCATCATTAGCAAGTTGGGGAAGCAGTCTTTTCCCAAAGCCTCCACAGGCTTCCTGCTTCCCTCCTGAAATTAGCCTACCCTATCTACTGTTTGTTTTCCAAGCTGGGCCATACCAATTTATTTCAAGAAGTGGATTGCCCCGGGGGTAATGACTGCTTGCTTTAGCTCTTTCTGGCCAGTTTTGTGTCCTCACCTTCATGGGAGCCCGCTTAATGTTGGTGATGGTAGTGAGATGAGGACAATTAGAGCTGCCAGGGACAGGGCTATTTATTTACTTCTGAAACTGGAATTGCATGAGCATTGGTGGGGCTGTCATTCAGAGTGGAGAATAGGGATTTAATTTTTAATAAGGAGGACTTGGAAGGACTGCAGAGAGTGAGCAGACAAAGTAGAGAAGGAGATATTTAAGCCAGAGAAGCCTAGAGAAGGCTTTGTCTTCTTTATTTTTAAAAGGGTGATGACAAAGCAGGTTCATTCTTTTTGGATGGCAATCAGGGAATGATAAGTAGTTGTTTATACTGATGACAATCAGAGGGTTAAGGGGAAATCCAATAATCGCTCCTTGGTGGAAACCATGTTTTGTGTAGTAAAAAAATATCAAGACAGCAGAGATAACTTCAAAATCTAAGACAGGCTTTAATCAGTGATAAATGGTTGTCTAAAATGCCATTTATAAAAATCAGGGGCACTGACTTGTCTGGAGGTCTCCTAGGGGATATTGCTTCTGGCCTGAGACCAGGCCCAGCCTCCTCTCTGCCTCTCACTGTAGCTGCTGTTTGGTTACAAGGGGCAACGAACAATTTATAAGGCTCTAGTTCAATGTGATGGCTTACTCCTGCTGCCGTTTATATCATATTAGTGCCTGCCCTCATCCTTCCTCATGAGGAAGTGGCAAGGATGATTGATACGAGGCCTATGAAATTCTTTGAACTTCTTTGGAGAAATAAAAGTTTTTGTCATTATTATCATCATCACAGAATACTTGAAAACATTTTCACAGTGTGTTCTGTGCTAGGACAGTCCTGATTTTCAGCATTAGATTCTCAGCCTCTGTTAATCCTTCCTCAGGCTGCTGACCTTCCGAGTTTCTCCCTAAAGGAGCTTAGGAGCATTTCGTCAGTGAGCAAGACCTTTAGGACAATGATAAATGGATTCCCTACATCTTCTTGGGCCTGTTCATGTGCAGTTCTGGGTGCCCATGAAAGCTGGGCAGTTCTCACCAGCCAGGGTCATGAAGAAACCAGTGCAGGATACAAAACCAATTTTCCTTTGATTTTAAAAGATAGTGAAAATTTACTTTAGGGAATAATGTTCTGGGAATTTATTTTGCGTGTAATAAGTCCAAATAGTGAAAGAGTGCTGTGAGGAAATTGAGACCTGGAGACTCTGAGGCTCCAGACCCTCCACTAGTGGCAGAGTGAGGAGGAGGAACTAGGTCTCTGGGGACACAAACTTGTGCTTATTTCTTTCTCATCATATCACACTTTCTTAGTATGAGAGGACCTAGGATGGACATAGATACTTTAACACTTCTTTACTCACATCTTGGACAAGACCTATAGAATATAATTTGAGCTACCAGAAGGCTGACTCTAAAAATTTTACCTCCAATTCCACCTGTCAGAATAGAGTGCAAAAAATGACCAGAAGAGATATTGCATTGTACGTTGATCTTCAGAAAATTCTGCAAGCTAGTTATTTCTGAGCAGTATCCCATGAACATTTGTAAACTCAGCCATAAATGGCAGGGCCTTGAGGGGTGGCTGTGAAACAGAGGAGTTGAGGCTGAAGGGCTCAAAGGTCAAATAATGGGAAATTACAGTGAAGAATCTAATAGATACTGCGTGTTTTGGTTGTGTTTTTTTGTTTGTTTGTTTGTTTTTCCATCTTTGTCTTAGGGAGCTAATGCAAAAGGGAATGGGAGGTGTTAGAAGAAAGCTGGCATCTAGCAAAGATATGCTTGCTTATGGTGTCTCTGCACTGACTTTTTTTTTTCTTTTTTTGAGGTCAAAGAGTCACCAAAGACTGAGGAGAAAACTTGGATTTTGTGTTTCTTGAACTTTAATTACCTGGCTTTGGCAGGATGAGTAGAGTTGGAATTCTGGTTGGAATAGTGGAGAAATTGCCTCGTTGTGCTGCTGTACCAGAGTAGAACCACCTCGTCTATTAGATTTGGGCTCAGAGGTGCCCTGTGGACATGAGCAACTGTGCTATTCACAGGGCTACCTTGAATATAGATGGGTCAACATGGGCTCATTCAGTTCTGCATTAATGCACGTAACCAGGCTGGAGGGTTGCCGTGCTCTCGGAGGGCCCTCGGAATGGGAGGAGATGTGGTAAGTGACATGCTGGAGGGGCGGTTGTGGAGGGAGCACCGTGAGTTCTACAGCAGCTTCAGGTTCCATAGCACCTTTTAAAGGAGACTTTTTTCCCACCTGCTTTTGCTCAAGGCCCAGAGCTGCTGTCTTTCTGAAGGCTGCTTCTTCTCCTGACTTCTTCTCCTGGACACTCTCCTCAACTAAAATGTAAACTCCTCCAGGGTCTGCTTGCCATATAGCCTCCTTGACCTCCTTTGCACCTAGGCCAAAACTGGCACATAGCAAGCATTTAACAAATGTTAGTTGAATAAAGGTATGACTCACTTCCACAATTGTTGCATGATACCAGTTTAGAAAGTTTCCTTTCTTCAAATCTACCATCATTCCAGATTATATTCTCCTGATAATAGGGGACAAAATTTAATTATTTTGATTTTTTAAAAAAATCTCTCATTAGCACTAAGAAATAAATATATCACAAAGACTCATTATTAAGTATGCTCTTTAGAAGAATGGTATATCTTCCTTTACCTGCCAGCAATCAGACTGCATTTGTCCAGCTCAGCTCCAAACCATGGGTGCATAGCACAGCTCTGTGGGCACCAGGTCAGCTGTATGCATGTCCTTTCATGGAGCTGACAGGAAACCAGGGGAAGTTGTGCACTCAGAGTTTAGAGGGAGTCTCAGAATGTCTTATATTTTTCGAGTATGATGCAAAACATTTGTAATTATATTTCAGTTATTTTATTAGATTTTTAAAATACAGGAACCTATACAGGAAATATTTTCATATATGAACTATAGGATATTATCAGAAATCTTGTGGCACCATGCATTTTTCCACTGCTATAAATTATATTTCTTGTTTAATATCTGGTTTCCCTTATCAGTCTATAAGCTTCATGTGGTCAGGGACCTTGCTTACTTATTTATACTTTATCTCAAAGGGCAAGCACAGAGCCATAATACGTGTTTGTTAAATTATGAATAAATAAAAAGTGGATATGCGCTCTTTCAAAATGATATTTCCTTTAGGAGAATAAGCAAGGGGGTTGGTCTTTGGAAGTTGTGAGCATGGCTGCCCTCCCATCAGGAGGAGTGGGCATGGCAACAGCGACAATGCCTTTGTTCACAAAGGCAGAATTAGGGAAGGAAGGTGTATCCCTCAGGTTCTTAACAGGATCTACAAGTCTCAACCATGTAATTAGAGAGAATTTAATGAAAGGTCCTTTACAAAGGTATGCACAGTTTAGGGGATGAAGAAGCCATCTATGCCTAGAAATGAGAGAAGTCATCACTACTTTTTGGTGTCTATGGACAAGAGGAGTGGGGATCATAAGGCCACTGGGTTGTAGGAAAAGACTGTCAAAAGGATCATGGTCTTCCAACAGAGGGACTAGTGCCAACCCACCAAGGAGACAGTAAGGATTTTGTTGTGTGGGTGGGTAGGGCAGGGGGTTAGTATCCCACGAGACTCTCCTCTCATATTTTGTCTCCTAATGGTGCCCTCTGCTGACTGAATCCAACTGAAAATCAGAAGGTGCAGGAGTCTGACAGCCTGGGAAGTCAGCCTCTCAGAGCATAGAACAGGGTGCAGAAGAGTAGAGAGTAGATCCCAAAGAGCAAATGGAATATCTGTCATAGAGGGGCATGCCAAAAACTGCAGGTCTGCTAGAGAGAGCTGGTGAATGTCTTTATGGGCTTAAAGAGAAAAACCCCAAATATCAAACTTCAACAACAAAGCTAAGCCCCATACCTTGTGTTCTTTCTCTCAGTAATCTTTCATTAAACGTTGAGCACCTCCTCTGTCGCAGGCATGTCTGCTGGGGATGGGAGAGTGAATAAAGATCCCTGTCTACCTCCAGGGGGCTCCCAGTCTAGTGGATAGAAATGTGCCTGAAGATGACATAGGTGATTAGGTTGCTGAACAAACACATGGAGAGAACTTCCCTGAATTCCAGGCTTGTTCAGTGAGGACTTCCCAATTGGAGACCAAGCTCAAAACTGTGAGGCGAAGGCTGGGGAGGAGTCAGGCTGGGGTAAGGGAAGAAAGGATTAACGGTTGGAAAGGAACGCAGGGTTCCATGCAGAGGAAATGGCAGGTGCAAAAATCAAGAAGTAAAAGGAGTACGATCATTTTGTGGAACTCTTGGTGGGATGGTCAGACTTAAACAGGATGGCTGGGCGATTCTCACTGTTGGTTATTTACTCCACAAGCCACAAGCCATTTACTCCACAATAGAAGGTAGATAAAGAACACTTGATGTGCTCACCACGCATGGAAAAAAGCCTGATTTTTGTGAGCATTCCCTTTTGTGGATCAACCAGAACAGTCCCAGACACCCCTTCAGTGATGATTATCATCTCTTCTAAGTGTAAAAGGAGCCAGGATTTCTGCCTATTATTTTCAGATTGCTTCCCCTGCAGGAAATTGTGTCAATTCATTTGGACATTTGTGGTTTCACTGTACTCCCTGAGCCATTACATCATGAGGTGGTAACTCAGAACTCCAGTGGCACATTATCAGAGCTGACTATTTCTGGAAGCCAGGAGATAACAAACAAAGCAGCTTCATTTGGCCTATAAGCATGTTAAACACCCTCTCGGCAGAGGACAGTGGAATACAAATATGCCTTCCTCCTGACTTTTATCACGGAGAGGGGAGAGACGTGGGATAGATATAAATTATGGGCCCTGCTTCAGCCTAGGATCTATCATAAAATCTATTGCCACCTTTACAAACTGGCTTCAGTGTATAATTTAGTGACAGTTTTGTGCATTGTGTTTCCTTGCTGACAAGATTGCTGCATGGTGAAATGTTGCCGTATCTAGGTATGGATGGAACTGCCTGAAGATTTAAGCCATTTTATTCCGTCCCTGAATTAACATGTTCAGCCTAATCCTCATCTCCCCAGGAGACTGCAGATGGTGAGGGAAGATGAGCATAGGCTTTGCATGTCAGTGGCTGGGGCCTGTGTTTCCACTTGCCTGCATGCCATTCCCCCTTGTGAGGCCGCTGATTGAAACTTACTTGAAGATTACCTTGGTAATAATTTGAGCCTTATCAGGAAAAGAAAAACACACATACACACAACAAATTAATGAGGTTTCTGCTGATAAAAGAAATATAAAGGGCTTAGTTTCCTAAAGATGCCTGATACCATGGATAAATCATAGACAAATAGAAAGCATGCTATAGTTTATGCCTAATTATAAATGACTTAATACCAAGTCAGACCCAAAAGATTCAGGGGTGTGATCGTTCTGAAACCTAATTAGTTAGAGAGAAACAGTACCACAGTATCAAGATTTTCATTAAGGCAACGAAGTCTCTTCTCTACTCATATTTAGCATTACCCTGGCAGCAAATAAGGAAATTTGTCTTCCTGGGTAGATGAATTGGGCTCAGGGTACTAAAATATATTGCTTAATAATTGCTTTATTAGACGAGGCCAGTGTAACAAATATTAGGGCCTTTCCTGAGACCAGTGATCACAAAAGGTGACTCAGTCAGTTTGGGTTTCTCTAGCATAATAGGCTGGGTAGCTTATACAACGGAACCTTATTTTTCATGGTTCTGGAGGCCAGAAGTCTGAGATTAGGCTAACCGTGTGGTCAGGCTTTTAGTGAGCTCCCTTCCTGGTTCACACATGGCTCTCTTCTTGGTGTCCTCACAGGGCAGAAAGAGAGGTAAAGTCGCTTTCTCTTGTAAGGCCACTAATCTCATCTCAGGGTCTCTACTCTCAGGACTTTATCCAAACCTAATTACCTCCCAAAGGTCCCACCTCCAAGCACCATTCCATGGGAGTTGGAGTTTCTACATATGACTTTCAGGAACATAAAACAAAAAGAAGGTGTTTATGTCTTGCTACCAAGGAACCAGAGAAACATGAGCATAATAATGAGATGACAATTGCTTATGACAATGTTAATGCACCAAGTTTAGTCACATTCATGGAGACCTGGGCATCTCTCCAGGCTGCTGTCCTCCTAGAAAGAGGTTGACTGGGTAGGAAATAGGGTGCCTTTCTGTTGTTGTTTTTTTTTTAATTTTATTTTATTTTTTATTTTTTTAGTATGTTATGTTAGTCACCAGACAGTACATCATTAGTTTTTAATGTAGTGTTCCACGATTCATTCTTTGCATATAACACCCTGTGCTCATGCAATACATGTTCTCCTTAATACCCATCACTGGGCTAATCCATCCTCCCACCTTCTCCCCTCTAAAACCCTCAGTTCGATTCCCGGAGTTCATAGTCTCTCATGGTTGTCTCCACCTCTGATTCCTCCTGCTTCATTTTTCCCTTCCTTTTCCTAATATCCTCTATGGTATTCCTTATGTTCCACAAACAAATGAAACCATATGATAATTCTTTCTCTCCTTGACTTATTTCACTTAGCGTAATATCCTCCAGTTCCATCCATGTTGTTGCAAATGTTGGGTATTCATCCTTTCTGATGGCTGAGTAGTATTCCATTGTGTATATGGACCATATCTTTATCCATTCATCTGTTGAGGGGCATCTTGGCTCCTTCCACAGCTTGGCTATTGTGGACCTTGCTGCTATGAACATTGGGGTACAGATGGCCCTTCTTTTCACTACATCTGTATCTTTGGGGTAAATACCCAGTAGTGCAATTGCTGGGTCATAGGGTAGTTCTATTTTTAACTTTTTGAGGAACCTCCAGACAGTTTTCCAAAGTGGCTGTACCAACTTGCATTCCCACCAATAGTGTAAGAGGGTTCCACGTTCTCCACAACCCCTGCAATATTTGCTGTTTCTTGCCTTGTCAATTTTGGCCATTCTGACTGGTGTAAGGTGGTATCTCAATGTGGTTTTGATTTGAACTTCCCTGATGGCTAATGATGTTGAACATTTTTTCATGTGTCTGTTAGCCATTCCTATGCATGCCTTTCTGCTTTTATTTCCTTCTTTTCACAGCCACGGTGTCTCTGTCTCTATTACTTCAGTGTCTTTACCTGTCACCTTTCCATATGCCTTGGGCTCCTAGCCATAATTCTCTCTCTCTGCTTTTACCCCCTTCCAACATAGATGGTCTGGATCAATGAGAATAGAGGATGTAAAGAGGTAGGAAAGATGACAAATGAGTGCCTCTAGAGTAGCACAAATAAGAAATTTATAATTCTCTAAGGATGGCTTCAAGTCACCTGGTGCGTTTTAGATAAACATAGCTATGGTTGTCATGTTTTTGCAAACAACTGGTTCATAAAGGAGATACCTCAGAAGGTGCTCCAAAGCTGGGTGGGACCTCAGCTGTATAGTTTGTTTCAAGGACAAAGTCTTTAGGGCTTCCTCTTGGACTCTTCAGAGTCTTCCGCCACCTGGGTAAATAGTCCTCCTGTTTCCACTCTCTGTCTCTCCCTGCTATCCCCTTTCTTTTCTCAAATCCTACTTTCCAGCATGGATTTTAAAAACTCATCCACAAAGAGAAGTCGGAAATTGAAAATAAGTATTATCATTCGAATGGGGAACCTCACTTCTAAAATAATTGCTCCCCACTACTCATGTGCCACTGAAGGTTAAGAAAGGGTCTCTTTTGGCTGGAGATTGATTTAAAATGCTCTCAGAGGTCTGGCACCACCGTAAAATCCTGTAATTCTGTTTGCACAATTGGAACTTCCAACAAGGGTAGTAAAGGCCTCACAGAGCCTCACAGAGGTCTCTGAAATCAAATAGACAGCTTCTCATGTATCTACTCATGGGGCCACTTAAAATAGTCTGTAAAAGGCAAACAAACAGAAAACCAGTCCAGTGATATGGGAAAGGGGAGTGGGAAGGCCACCTTTTCTAGAAGCTTTCTGCGTCTACTGGGGAAGAAAGCTTCTGAGATAAAACACCAACCTCTCCTTTGTTAAGTTGTGGGATTTCAGCAAGCAAAGTAGTAAAGAAAGTCATTTCATGCTTTCATACTAGTGTTGGTCTCTTCACTAGAGTCAATCTTTAACATCTCCTTACCTCCAGTATCTGTACCTTTTAAGGTTTTTAATTCCTCTTTTTTTTTTTTTAGTTTTTGTTGTTCAGATTTTCCTTTTACAGTACAACTATTGAGGTGAAGCCATACTCCTCCACCTCTCTTTATTTCTGTTCTTGTTACCTCCCTCCTTGATACCAGCTGGTAACCCATTCCTACAGGACTTTGCCTTCAACCATTTGTCACTTGTCACATATATTTCCTTCATTCTGAACTACTAATGGTCTGTGGCCATCCTTTTTAGAACTGTTTGCCTTTTATTTTATTTTTTATTTTTTAAGAAAGAGTTTATTTATTTTAGAGAGAGTACAAGTAAGGGGAATAGCAGAGAGTGAGGAAGAGGGAGAGAATTCTAAGCAGACTCCTTGCTGAGCTTAGAGTCCAACACCAGACATGACACCGACGTCACAACCTGAGCAGAAACCAAGAGTAACAATGCTCAACTGACGGGGCCACCCAGGCACCACTGTTTGCCTCTTATTAGGGAACTGGAAGAGGACTTCAAACCTTTCTCTCAATCATGTATCATAATTGAGAGAAATAAAAGTTGGAAAGGGGGAGATTTTCTGAGAGCTAAGACTCCAGAACAGCATCTCTAAAAATGTTCCATGTAAGCAAATATCTATGCATAAAACGCTGGCTTTGGGTTAAGTTGTGACTTGAGAAGCACTACCAATGACCTGAATGTTATTACTAATCCTCATCAAGGACCAGACTTCAGATCAAAGTGTCTAGCCAATCTGGTAGAGATATGGCCAATATTTAGCAATGCCTGTTAAAATGTGATGAATATTTTATTTTATTTCATTATATTTTTAAAGATTTCCTTATTTATTTGAGAGAGATAGAGAGAGTGAGAGAGAGTGAGATGAGGGGAGGGAAAGAGGGGAAGAATCTTTAAGCTAACTTCTTCCTTAGTGAGAAGCCCAACTCAGGGCTCATCATGGGCCTTAGTCCTACGACCATAAGATCACGACCTGGATCAAAACCAAGAGTCAGATGCTTAACCTACTGATCCACCCAGGCACCCCTGCAATTAATATTTGAATTTCAAATCTGTCATAAGTAGATAGTACCATTGCTATGGCACTGGCCAACCAGTTGTCCTGGTCTGCCAGAATCGTGCTTCTTGTTTTGGATTTGGGTTTTGGTGGTGTTGTTTGGCACTTAAATGGAATCAGTGATTCTTAACCGAACTGTCTTTCATTTACTCAGTGTCTCAGGATTTTGCTCAACAACTGACTCCTGACAAGAATTACCCCCAAGAGAGGAATTTTCACCAAATAGTTTATGTCCTGTCAGGCTTAGCAGGTGGGAGCTGGGCCTGAACAGTGATGATTATGTTTTCTAACAAAAAGGTAGTGACAGAAAAAATAGTCCCCTCCAAAAAAAAAAAAAAAAAATAAGGCTCTAATTTTCAAACTGGTAGTGACAACCCTAAACACATACATTTGTTCAGAGGTAAAATATTGAAAAGAATAAAGAGTAAATATTTGTTAACATTATACAAGTGAACCATGAGAGACTATGGACTCTGAAAAACAACCTGAAGGTTTTGAAGGGGCAGGGGGTGGGAGGTTGGGGGAGCCAGGTGGTGGGTATTATGGAGGGCACGCATTGCATGGAGCACTGGGTGTGGTATAAAACTATGAATTCTGTTACGCTGAAAAGAAATGAAATAAAAAAAATGTTTAAAAAAAGCCATTATACAAGTATTTTTAAAATGTATGAATGTCTCAGATACATATTTTGGCAAAAGAGTGTTTTGACCAAAAACTGTATGGAAATGCCAAACAAACAAACAAACAACCCCAAACTTGTGATACCACATGTAGATTGTTTGGGAGTTTGTTACAGATCTACTTCTAAGGGAGAATAAGAAAACCAACCTCTCAGAGATGTTCTGTGAAAGTAATTGATGAAAGGTGTTCTTTTATATGTGTGTTTTTGTGTTTGGGTTTCTTCTCCTAAAGAAAATAAAGTGTTTGATTGAGTTCACAGCACAAAATGAGGAAGGCAATTTTGTATGCCAATCTCATAAAACTCATAGCCTCACTTTATTTCCCCACCACATTTGTTCCCTGTAGGGCATTCTGAACAGTGGGAGAAAAAAAAAAGGGGAACTAAATTTATATTCTTCCTTAGATGCCTCCTGAAGGAAGAGGGGAAAAAAGGAATACTGGAGAATGCATGTGAATTTTTTTTCATGAAAATTTCTGTAAAATAATCCACTGTTGAAACTGCTAACAGCTGTTTTTTCACACTCTATAACCCCCAGCAGGTAGGAAAATCCCCCGCAGATTTCAAGATATTGCATGTCAGTATGGTAAAGCACAATTCTTTATTATTATTTTTTTGAGGCCAGGTTTCCAGTATTACTTCAACAAAAAAGTTCCTGTGCTGTGTGAGTAACTGCTTCCCACATGACAAAAGGTAGTATCATTTTATTGCCAGCCAGACTCTGGGTGGGAGGATCCGCACTTCAGCTCCTCATGCCTGACTGCACCCAGAACAAAGCCAGGGAAAAATGTAAGGCACCTGGTGGATGTAATCCTGAGTATCTGTTTTAAACTTGAATATGGACACCGCATTCATTTTCAACTGAGTAAGGGCAATGCTTCACCTTTCCGGACACTCACTCACTGTGTAAATAATCAGAAACATAATCAGTTCTTATGTATTTTTAGTTTTGTTTTCTCCTTAGGTGACAACTAAGGAGAGAATTCTTTTTTTTTTTTTTTAATTTATTTATTTGTCAGAGAGAGGGAGAGCGAGCGAGCGAGCACAGGCAGACAGAGTGGCAGGCAGAGGCAGATGGAGAAGCAGGCTCCCTGCCGAGCAAGGAGCCCGATGTGGGACTCGATCCCAGGACGCTGGGATCATGACCTGAGCCGAAGGCAGCCGCTTAACCAACTGAGCCACCCAGGCGTCCCCTAAGGAGAGAATTCTTAAGAGGAAAGCCCCCCCATATCTAGATCTTTCTCATCACCCCATGTCTCCTAAGGTTAGATTGTCCAGTCCTTCTCTTAAGGCGAATTAGAGTACAGTCGTTACACTTTAGTGAAAGATATTCAACTTGGAGTAGAGTGGGAAAATAGACAAGGTTGTCTATGGGACCATCTAATTTGTGTCTTATCTTTTCTTCATTCCTCCCCATTCCTCTCAGTTGGCCAGTATTTAGGAGACTTTGGATTTTAAGCCTCATCAGTAACTTTGGAATAAAGGTATTTTGCTCTCTATGGCTCAACAAAGTTCACCACCATGTAGCATGATGGAGGAAGGGAAAGGTTACAAGACAAAAGTTTGGAGTATCACTTCCTCTCTTGTTCCATTGACCAGAACCAGGCAACATCTAGGTGCAAAGGAGGCTAGGAAATGTAGTCTTTAACTGCAGTATCCATGTGACTCACTGATAATTCTATTACTATGGAAGTAGAAAGTAGCTATTGGATAACAAGACTGGAGCTGTTTGTTGGGGGAGTCTCTGAAGTGAGGAAGATAGGAGAAGGTAAGATTTAACATAGGCTATCATCTGTTTCCTAAAGCTAACCCGTTTCCTTTTAGAAAAGAGGTTCCTATTCTTCTGGCTTTCTCCCTATTTTAGTCACAAGTGGCTGTCTCATTAAAATAATCTACCTGACTTTGAGGCTTTAAAAAGAAAATACACACACACACACACACACACACACACACACACTTATTTTCTCAGTCTTTAATTATTACCGTCTTTGGGAGCCTTATTTGGAAAGAATTTTTGTTTTACAAATGAGAATCATTGGTACAAGCCTCTTGGAGATGGTAGGGTTTGGGGAAGAGTATCGTTTATTTTTGAAAACCTACATTTTTCTTAATCTTTAGGTTATTTCATGTGAAGGAGTGATTGTTCCATCAATTTGCTGTGAGTTTGGAAGCATGTATTTCAGGAAGATAGTTAAAGCGTCACATATTTTGTCTTCATTCTTTGGGTGATAGTCTCAGTCTGAAATGCAGCTCCCATGACAAGTCATGATTCGATCCCAAGCTTACTGAGCTCTGTAGGGAGGAGGAGATGGTCTCCACAGACCTGCTCAGCTGTCAGGACCAAAGCAAAGGGATCACATATCTTGATTTCCTTCCATGTTTCTGGACCGAGAAGATACTTGTATGGTGATCCTCTCAGGCCCTGAATCACATGGCAGAACAGGAGAAGCTATTTGCTGTGACTCATACACACTAAGGAGCAGAGGAAGGGTAATTCCAGTTCAATAGAATCTCCTTTAGAAAAACTGGGCTTTATATATTTTAAAATCTTCCCTGCATTCCTCCCCATTATGACAAACTCCTTTCGGCAGAGTATCAAACTTCTGAGCAACCCAAAGGGATTTAAACAAATGCATAAACATATCTTGTTCTAAATACCAAATATCCCAGTTTGAAACAAAAAAATTAGGCACTTAATAATTAACTAATGGTCCCCTAAATTGGACCATTTGTACAAAATCCTGTTGTCATATAAAAAGTACTCCTAAACTCAAACCCTCCTGCTCCTTCAAAAAATATCTTCTGTGATTGTTTCTTTCATATAGTTATTATTTTATATAATTAAGATCACAAGACATTTAAAGAGACCTCAGGTGGATTTTGAACACACTGTGTGTACTAAAGGACATATCTAGGGGTTATAAGTCACAAGTGATGTTTTTAAGATCCAGTTTCCCAGAATGCAAATTTTATTTCTTTTTAAAGATTTTACTTATTTATTTGAAACACAGAGAGAGAGATTACAAGTAGTCAGAGCAGCAGGCAGAGAAGGGGGGGTGAATCAGGCTCCCTGCTGAGCAGAGAGCCTGATGCGGGACTCAATCCCAGGATCCTGAGATCATGACCTGAGCTGAAGGCAGAGGCTTAACCCACTGAGCCACCCAGGCCCCCCAGAATGCAAATTTTAGCTTAAGTCATCTGCCTTTATAGATGACAGAGAGAGTAAATAGTGCAGCTTAGTGGTTAGTAGTTATGATGGTAAAGTTAGGAGATGGGCGAGCTTGAGTTGAGTCCTTCCACTGCTACTCATTAGCTGGGATAATATGGGAGGAAGTCATAAATCCTCTTACAGCCTCAGTTTCCTGATCTCTATGCTGGAACTAATAATGATGCCTATTCCATATGGTTCATTGACAGAGTTAAAGGAAATAATTCAAGTTAGGAACTTAGCATCCCTCTGGCCAGGACAAGCATTCAATAATTGTATATTACTACTGGTATAATTATTTTACTTTATGTATTTATGTATAAAAACAAATTTACACAAAAAAAATAAAAAATAAGCACAAATGAATCATGACACACTATCCAATTTACCTTTATACAATCAAAACAAAATCTAAGTGAAAATAAAAATAGGTCAAAGTTGTATACTGTTTACATGTACATGGAAAGTTTCCTACCAAATTAGACTCCACTGAAGAAAGCTATATATTGTGAATTTGCTATAAATACACATATAGCAAATAGACACTTTAAAATTATATCTGCAAATATCAGCCTAACATTAAGATTGTGATTTGAAGTGCAAAGGAAATTAGGATTCAAATAGGAAATCTTCATCATAACCTCATTTCTGTTCCTTGTCTCCATATGCATAGACAAATTATATTTGGACTTTCATTACATGATCACACACACTGGGCTCTATAACGCAGTTATGACCAGAATTATTAGGTATCAGAAAGGAGCTGCACATTTGGAAGATGCTATTATAAGCAACACTTTATATCATTGCATATATTTTCAGGCAAAAAGGAACACGCACATATGCGTATGCATTTGTGATTATCTTCATTTTGCCAAGTGAGTCTGACAGTTTAACCAGGACTCCCTCTGTAGGTGATCATTAGAGTGGGGATTGGAGAGAGAAGGGGACGTCGCTGGTCTCTATGCCACCTCATCCTCTCTAGGGGGTCAGTGTCAGGACAAAAATCGAGTGTTGGGAATCAATGAAAGAGAAAGCCCTGGCTGATTACAACCTGCCTTCCCTTCCTCCTGCCCCTGGCCCCTGCCCTGCCATCATTATTCATCTACTTTCCAAATGAACTATTGGAGATGACACTGATGTGCACTGTGCTGTGTGTGTGTGTTGGTGGGTACGTAGGGAGAGAAAGAGAATAAGTGAGTGAGGGAGTGTGCTGGGATGGTGCAGGTATCTCTAATTCTAAAACACCGAGTGGACTAATAGAATGTTCCTCGTGGGGGGCGCCTGGGGGGCTCAGTAGGTTAAGTATCCGACTCTTGATTTCAACTCGGGTCAAGACCTCAGGGTTGTGAGATCAAGCAGGCTTTGGGCTCCATGCTCAGTGGGGAATCTGCTTGAGATTCTCTCTCTCCCTTTGCCTCTCCTTGACTCTCTCTCCCCCTCACACTCTCCCCTCTCTAGAAGAAAAAAAGAAAAAGAAAAAAATATTCCTCGTGGTAGAATGGCATCCAGACCCTTCTCTCCACTCTATATCTCAGCCCTAATTCCCTCCACCTCTCTCTTTTTTTTGGTATCAAAGATCCTGGCCACTGTGGGATCCTGCAGGACTTTCTCAATTTGAAATCAAATCACAGTCTAGGGAGGTTTCTTGTAAAGGGCATTAATATATTTTAATCCTTTGAAAATTAGCTTGTTTTAGTTGACTAGTGTCTTTGTCAAGGATAGTTTAGTTTTAACCCCCCCCCCCCCAATCAGCTCAGTGAATAAAGGCTTTAACTAAAAGGCTTTGGTTAAATCTCATAAAATCCAATTTCATATAGTCAGAATTTCCTGGGACCCTTGTCTGTCTCCCTCTTCTTCTAGGTCTATACTGCTGTTCTCCTGGGCTGTGCATTTACTCTGTTCTCATGGCACAAGACTCTTAGTTGCAGCTCCCCAGCACTTTGGCTTCCATGAAGCTGGGAGTTGATATGGCACTGATTCTAGTCCCAAACCTTTATCCAGTGTCAGAGTTGAATCCTACTTTGTTATTCTTGCTCTCTCAGTTCTAACTCTTAAGAGAGAATACTTAATTGGTGGCCGGTCAGTGAATGGATTTATTCCTCCTGGTCTCTTGTCCACCTCTAGCCTAATCAGCAGGGGCTGGTAGAGATCCTGTGGAGATATGCCCTTCCAGACTATTATCTATGGCAGATTAAGCAAGAAGGGGAAGTTACATATGCCTGACGAATTGACTAAATATCTCAATTTCACTGAAAGCTTTTATTAAACTGAACGTTTGAAATCTCAATACTGCTGGGTAACAGAAAATTCACTATACATACACTTCAGTGTTCTCATTGCCCATTTTAGTTGGCATGGGTATAAAGAGGGAGCAGGGCAGAGAGCAGAATGTGGAAATATATTAAATACGTGTCAATCTATAGGGCATCACTAGCAAAAATGAATTCAGCACAATGGCATTCCAATTTGATCATTTAATAAAAATTGTTTGATGATATTGATGATGATGGTGATATGATGAGATTGCTCAGCCTAAAGAAGAATCAGCCCATCTTGTATGTCACATTCACAAATAAAATAAGAAAAAGCCCCCAGATGTTATTAATATTTTACACGGTACTACTGATAACCCACAGAATGGCTATAATAAAATTGAGAAAACCTTGGTATCTAAAATTTTTATCCCTGAAAGAATGTTTTATTTTTTTCCCTATAGACTATTGATCTAGTAGATGATAAATCGTGATGATCACATGGTTGACATTTGCAAACAGAAAACTTGAATCTCGTTCAGGAAGTATAAGTGTAAACCAGTAAGCCCCACAAAAATATTGCAAGGCAGCAGAGAAACAATCTGTACTCTCTCCTGGAAATTATTAAAATGATTTTTTAAGATATATAAAAGAAAAATTTGAATGTAGGTATGGTGACAACAAATTGATTATGGTGTTTATCTGTAAAACATATCATGGAGATTATTAAATACTGCTTTTGGCTGTTTTATCTTTTGAAACAGAGAGAGTGCAGTAGTTGGCACAAGTTTTCACTTGGTCTTCTTTAAAGTTCAAATGAAGTCTGTAGTTTTGCTTGCTATGTAGCATGTGGGAAGTACAGAAAGTGAAGACACAGGAAAGTGACAGTTCACTGAGCTGAGATGGGCTCTAAAGGGATGGCCACCTGAGGGTGTGGGGTTATTACCACTTGCCAAGACCGCATTTCTTGACTTGGTCACACCAGACGTCTCTTCTGTTTGTGGGAGAACAGGGGTCCATTGGAAAAATAATGTGCAAAGAGAAGGTTTTTGATTTCTTAAATGGATGGGGGATGGATGGAACTTATTTACAGAGTTCAGCACTGAAGCCAAGCCTGGGATGTCACATAGGCCTGTGATACTCAGACTGAATGTGCTATGATTGCTCTAATTGAATAAAAGACTCAAAATTCAAAATAGCAGAATTATGTCAGGTTTGTGAGTAATGTAAGTGCTTTTAAAAGTTTTACTGGAAAATGTTACTGACATGTTGATTTTAAATGAGATTCAAAGAGACAGAAATATGTGTTTGTCATTAAATCATTACATATGAAATCCATCCAAAGTCATGTAGTTCATTGTGGCAGAGACTGACAGGGTGCTTAATACCTAAAGAGGGAGCAGGGCATAGAGCAGAACGTGGAAATGTACTATGTATCCATCTATAGGACATCACTAGCAAAAATGAATCCAAACCAGTGAGTATTTCTTAAAACTGAATACTAAAGCAGCCTAAGAATATAATCTTCATCAAAAAGAAATAGAATAGTTACTAACATCAATAAAACTATATTAAGGGTGCCTGGGTGGCTCATTTGGTTAAGCATCTGTCTTTGGCTTAGGTCAGGATCCCAGGGTTCTGGGATCAAGTCCTGCATTGGGCTCCCTGCTCAGTGGGGAGCCTGCTTCTCCTTCTCCCTCTGCCCCCTCCCCCTGCTCGTGCTTTCTCTCTCTTTTGCACTTTCTCTCTCAATAAAATATTTTTTAAAAAGTCAGAAAAAGAAAACTATTAAGTGTATGTTAATGTGTTGACTGTCATAACAAAAAGCTCATGTAAATTAGTTGTTTGGGCCGACAATATTCTGCTGTTGAGGAAACCATGTAATGTTTCTGAATATCTCTGATACTTGAAGTTTCCTATGGGGGAAGGTTAGTTTTTCACCTAGCCTGAATTTTTTACTCTATCTCATTCCTCCTTTATCTGCACACACACACACAAATTCCTTTTATAATAGTGTTTCTACCACAATATTGTCTCTTATCTCTCACATACAACTAAAAAAACCCATTCACCCCCCAAACTGTAAGATATCTAGGAATAAACCTAACCAAAGAGGTTAAAGATCTTTACTCTGATAACTCTGGGACGCTTATGAAATAAATTGATGATGACACAAAAGAAATGGAAAAATATTCCATGCTCACGATTGGAAGAACAAATATTGTTATAATGTCTATACTATTCTATGACCCAGCAATTGCAATAGTAGGTATTTATGCAAAAGATACAGAAATACTGATTTGAAGGGGCACATGCACCCCAATGTTTATAGCAGCAACAATAATTATGGAAAGAGCCCAAATGTCCCTCAACTGATGAATGGATAAAGAAGATGTGGTATTGATATAGATATATGCACAATGGGATATTACTTAGCCATCAAAAAGAATGAAATCTTGCCATTTGCAATGACATGGGTGGAGCTAAAGTATGTTATGCTAAGTGAAATAAGTCAGTCAGAGAAAGACAAATACCATATGATTTCACTCATATGTGGAATTTAAAAAACAAAACAGGTGAACGCAGGGGAAGGAAGAAAAAAGAATAAGGCAAATCATAAGGACTATTAACTATAGAAAACAAAACTGAGAGGGTTGCTGGAGGGGAGATGGATGGGGAATGTGGTAAATGGATGATGGGTATTTAGGAGGGCATTTGCCATGATGAGGACTGGGTGTTATATATAAATGATGCATCACTAAATTCTACTTCTGAAACCAATATCACACTATATGTTAAACTAAAATTAAAATAAAAAAAACAAAATTTCATCATTTGTATAGTACAGATCTACCACTTTGTTCATTATATGGACATTAGCCTATGCGTAATAAATGTAAATGTAGCTATTTGTAATATTAAATTCAGGAACACTAGGAATAAATAAGGAATAGAACAGCTATTGCAGGGCAGGTGGGGGGAATCTTTCAACAGCAGATGATCCAGAATCAGGCAAATGAGAGAGATGAAAGGAAAGAATGTGATGGAAAATGAGTGAAAGGGAATGATCTTTTAGAAAATTAATAATAGAATCTGAGAAAACTGCTCTGAGGGGTTGAGCTAATTCTTGTGATTAGTGATACCTACTATATACCTATTCTAAGTTTTTAAGTATGCATTACTCATTAAATTCCAAACCCTATGCAGTAGATATGCGTGTCATCCCTTTCCACAGTTTAGAACATAGAGGCAGACAAGGGTCAAATAACTTGCTCAAGGTCACTAGTTAGGAAGAAGCAGAGATGGGATGCAGACTGAGTCAGTTTGCTTCAAAGTCCATGCTATTTGCCACTGTATTATATAGACCCTAATCCTTGTCCGTAAAATGGAGCAGAGGTTCTCTATATTTTTTGATTCTGGAAAACCATTCTATTAGCAATTCAACAAATATTTTTTCAACACCTGCTATGCCTAAATACTAGGTATTTACTTTGGAGGGGTAAACAAGAAATCAGATAGACCACTACCCTAAAGAAAGTTAAGACAGCTATAAAAACTACTATAATTCTAGATAGAATGTGCTATAAGCATAACAAAAGAAGACACTAATGAATGGAATGTGAGTTTTCAAAAGAGAACAATTAATCTCCAGTTCATAGGGGTGGGAAAGAGAGGAGGGGTTTGAAGAAAAACCTTATAAAGGGGACATTTAGAAGTCACTTGGATTTAAATGTACAAATTTAAATTTGGATGAATATTCAGATAAGGAAAAACAAGGTTAAAAAACTTGGGGTGGACCCAGGGAACAGCAGGTAATTATTCAGTGTTGCCTTCAAGAAGAGTAGTGGGCAGTGAGGCAGGAAAAGTGGATCAGATTCAGGTCATAAGGAGTCTTGAATTCTGTATTTGGATTTCATTTGGGAGGAAACTGAAAAAAGTTTCAAGTGTGCTTCAGGAAGATGAATCCATTATTTAAAATGGCACAGTAACTTGAACTGCTAATGTCTGGGGTGGACAGAGCTGTCTTTGTACTCAACGGAACAGTAATTTATCTAGAACCTCCTAGCAACATAGTTCTATGGTGGATTTGGGGAATACAGAAATAAACAAGATATCCCTGACTTAAAGGAGCTCCTTACAGGTAGTGTGTAATGAAGATGTGCCAAAATTCTATGAAAGTCAAGAGGAAAAGGATATTAATTTTTACTGAGGCACAGTGAATGCTTATGGTTAATTAACTTGTGAGGACGCTGTTTCCTCAGCAATGCAATGTTGGTCACAGTTGTCAGATTGTATAGTTGGCCTCCAGATTCAGGCCAAATGACTGTCGATGACTGAGGGACAATTTGGAAGAATTATTAAGTGTACACAAATCAGTAATGATGTCCATGTCTTAATGTGGAGAATATCTCATTATTGGTCCCAAGATGCCTTTTCCAGGATCAATATTGTTTATGAATAATGAGAAAACAAAATGTAGTCAAGAACAAAACACAGTCAGCTATCCCACATCCATTATAATGAAGCCAATCAGAATGAATTTAGGTCACTAACACTAAAATCCATAATTTCCAAAGACCATATTATTCTGCAAAGAAGAATTCACAGAGAAATCTGGGAAAATAGAAAAACCAAAAAAGTTAACTAACTTAGAGGAGCTATCTCTGAATACTTAGGGCATAATCTGTGTACAAACACTACATGCTTTTTTAAAAAATCCTATTGATTTACTTTATAAAATATTTGCTTTTTCCAATACTTATATATCAATTTTATATTCCTCAGATCTAAAGAGGGAATTACTTGGAACTATTTTGATTTCATTATCACATATCTTCATTTCTTATAAAGAGTTAAAATAATTCAAACTGTTACAACTTGTCTAAGAGTCTTTGTGATACATTTAAATAACAGTGCATGAAGCATTTCATTAAGAAAATATCAGTGTGATGCATCTGTAAGCATTTAGATACAGAAGTCAGAGAGGACCAAGTGGTATAAAAACCATCTTAGAAAAGTACAGCCTGTGATTTTCAATGGAGAATGATGGTTACTACAACTTCTTGGAGGTAGTACATAATTTAGAAAATCACAATAAATATGAATTAAATTTTTATTTGGAAAGGGAGAAAAACAAACGTTCTTATTTTCAAAATATAAATAATAGAGAATAGTGTTTGACATATCATGACATCATGACATATCAATATATCATGACTCTAGGGATGTGTTTAAACAGATTATAAAACAACAAAGGAGACCTAAAGAAAAAAAAAAACAACAACTATATGGGTTAAGAGGATAAGGAAGATTGTCTCTAGGTCAGGAAACATGGCAATCCAAATATAAGATAGAAGGTAAAGGTTAGCCCAGCATGAGATGGAGGCAGTGGGGAAGAGTTTGGATTAGATACTGTAAAATATTGTGGAGCCCTTGTAAGTTCTTAATAGGGAAAAAGATGTTTAAAATTTACTTACGAATATTACACAGATGTTTCCAGAGTAAATTAGAAGAAAGCCCTGGATCCTAGGAGAACAAATCAAAGGGTCAGGCTTGAAGCCACATGGGCCTGGACCAGGATGTTGGCAGTTGGAATGAGAAATGGGTAAACTCCAGAGTCACCTCACAGGATGAAACATGCAAGTTGCTGATAGACTGGCTATGGCGGTACAAGGAAGTGAAGCAGTCAAGGATGACCAAATCATGCCTCAAAGGGTTCTGTCTTTGTGTTTGGGATGATACATGGCTATTAGCAGAAGTGGCAATGCTAGGTTAGATTCTGTAGAGAGAGTAGAGATACAGTCTGATTGGTTTTGGATGTGTGGAGTTGGGGTTGACAACAGATTATCCAAATTTAAAATGTGGGTTATAGTGCAGGATAGCTGTCAAGGTTGGAAAAGTAGTTTTGAAAATCAATGATGTGGCTGTGGTCATGAGGTAGGAGATTATGTGCTCTTCCAGGGGGTGATTCAGGGAGAAGTCAGGATGGAAGACCAAAGCTTCAGAGCAAATACAGAATTGGAGCCCATGTACGGAGACTAAAGGGAGGTGATCAGAGGCAAAAAGGGCAAGAATTATGAGATATTTTCTCAAAAACTATAGTAATTTGGCAGAACTGCATATTTTCTGATTGCTCAAACCCAAAACATTCTGAATTCAGTCTAGCTCAGATTCCCTATTTCTCTTTCTATCCAGATCCCTCCTGATTCTGATGTTACTATACATCCATCTCTGTTCTGGTCCCTTCTTAGCTGGTTCCTATCACCATCTTTTCAACACACCCCATATTGTCTGGACACCTAGATGTTGTGGTACATTGTGAGCTGTCCATTTTTTTACATGTCCTATCCCTTTCTTTTCTCTGTTCTTCTATGTTTTTCTATACATTAGGTATCATTTTCCCACTTGTCCCAAGCTCTCAGCGCTTTATACCAGTCCTCTTAACCCTTCTTGAGTTTCTACAGTAGATAAATTTCTTATCAGTTACTTCCTATTTAGATAAAATCTGTTTGTATGCTTTCATCAGATCATATTTCTTTCCTTAGAAGCACCTGTTATAGATGTAATTTTAACTTTTAAAAATATGATAATCTGAGTAACATGGTTTGTTCCATTTGCTTTTGAGTCACTGGGGGTATTAGAAAATGTGTCTATATTGGCTCATACTGTATCACCCACATCTAACACAGTGACTGGTCATTAATATTTACCAAAGAAGTTTGAAGAACTTGATATTATCCCAGGAGAATTAGAGGCTTTTGTCATGTGTCTCACCTTCCACTCTAATTCTCACAGGACCTGGGAGCATATCAGGCAAGTTGGGGGGTAGAAGAGCCCCAGTTATTTTATAGCTCTTTGGGTTAAAATTCAAACCAAGTCCTAGTAGTGAACTTGGATCATACCAACTTCAGAAAAGAAAGCCAACAGCTAAGCAAAGTTCTCTTTTACAGTCAAACGAATTATCTGCCCCAGAATCCACTGGTTTGTTAATTGGTGTGTGAGTTAAGCACAATAGCTATTGATATTTGTCATAATACATGAGAGAATGCGGTTGTTTAAAACAGCAATGAGGGGCACCTGGGTGGCTCAGTGGGTTAAAGCCTCTGCCTGTGGCTCAGGTCATGATCCCAGAGTCCTGGGATCATGCATCAGGCTTTCTGTTCAGCCGGGAGCTGCTTCTTCCTCTCTCTCTGCCTACTTGTGATCTCTGTCTGTCAAATAAATAAATAAATAAATCTTAAAAGAAAAAAACCAAACCAGCAATGAACAGGCTTAGGTCAGGCAAACTTTAATAGTCTAATAAATTCTTTTTTATTGAGTTTAATAATGAATACTCTTTCTGGATTTTCCAATTGTCATAAAGTCTACTAAAAATATTATTTGGTGTCAGCACACTGATACATGGCAAAATACTAGCAAAAAATACGTTTTTAGAAAACTCATTTAAAGAGAAAGAAAGCACAGACATGCCTTCAACAACCATGCAGAGAATGTAAACCCAGAAGAAGAAAAGAAATGATTTCCCTGGTATCAAGAAGATCTATCTAGAGCTCAGGGGATAAAATTAAGAAAAGAGACATTAAGCTAAGAATCCTTAAAAACCTTCTTTCTAGTGAAAATGTTCGAGCTATGACTTAAGCTTCAGAGACATTGATAACCATGGCTTTCCTGGACAAGGTGTTAGAAAGCATATTACAAGAAATATCCTGCTTTGCTGAATTTTATGATCTAGCTAGATAATTTAAAACACAAACATTTTATTTCAGTTTTTTTCTATATTGTGATGTGCTTGTCATCACCTGGTACTGCCACTGAAATTTCTACTGACATCTGCTTACAACTATGTCACTAGCTACCACATACATGGTGACAATTAAAACATTGTAAATTTATTCTCAGAAGAAATGAGTTCATGTAATCAAAAGATTAATAATATTATGATAATGTAATTTTAAATGCCTCTGAGACAAAGGCCACTCACCGCATAACCTTGGGCTCAGTTTTATACCCAGGAAATAAGTATGTAATATGCATCGTATACCCAGGAGCATAGAAAAGAAACACAATTCTAGTTATGTGTGCACCTGTGTTTTCCACTGTGCAACTGCAGAGAAATGTAGCCAAAAAATACTGGACAGAAGACATGAGTCCAGCTCTTGCCTAGGAGACAGTGTATCTGACAGGGAACTTCTTTGTCATTATTGAGTTGCATTTCACTAGGCAAACCATTGCTCCTCTTCATTGGTTCCTGTTATCTCATCTGTAAAAGGGGATGATACCAGCACCCTGGCCTTTTAAATGCATGAGAACACACTTTGGAGAATTGGAAGGACTGACTCTACTCATGCCAGAGATGAGTAGAATTATGATCCAAAAAGTTTTTATGTTTAGCTCTGTAATGTGCTTTTTAAATTTTATTTTGCACTTACATTTGAATATGGATGTGTCTGGTGCTCTGGGAATTCACAACACTTCAAACATGTAATGAAGCCACACTGTGAACACTTAATTAATTTAGAGTAGGTGCTAATTCCTAGTAAGAACTTTAAAACATAGTTTATTGTGAATAAACCGTAATTCAGAGAATCCACCCACATAAAAATGAGATTTGCCTACAGCTTAGAAAGATCCACTTGAAACAGGGTCTGAATAAAATGTCTGCAAACTTCATTTTCAGGTTTTTATAGTTAGTGACCTCTGAGATAATATTTCAAAATTAGAAAGGCATCCTTTGCCACTAGGAGTCAAGTTAGTAAGATATTCCATGAACTCGCATTGAAAAAAGAATCATTTACTCATCCATTCATCTTTTCATTCATCTTTTAAATCTCTCAATTTGTTCAGTGAATGGTTAATGCACGTATGGTAGCTGCACATGGTGGTGACACAGGCAGGTTGCACTCAGCCGGCACGTCCTCTGTACAGATAAATTGAATGTTTGATTAATTAATTAATTAATGTCCTAATTGGTTAATGCCTATATACCACTTCTGAATACAAGAATGAGGAGATAAGGCTCTGGACCCAGGGAATGTTCCATCTCATTGAAAGGTAACATGATCAATCCTGTAATGAAATACTTCACACTGTACTCCAGAGAGCTGAGAAAAGGATACATAGGGCTTCTCTGGGGATGTTCAAGAAGCCTTCCAAAGGAGGGTCATAGTGACTGGAAAGGACAAATGGAAGACCCCAGACAGAAATGGAGAGCATATTCCAAACAAAGGGAAAGGGTTTTCAAAAGCAACAAGTGTGATCAAGTGTGGAGGTGTACAAGAATGAGTAATTTATTACTGATGGAGAAGAAGACCGATGGAATAGACGGTTGGTGATAAGACCAAATGGGAAGTAAAAACCAAGTGCAAATTACAAGAATTCTGACAAAGATAAAAGGGAACTATGGTGAAATTTTAATAACATCAAATTTGTGATGAGCAGTATGCAAGGATGTTGTGTGTAAGAAGAGATGTAGACCCTTCTCTCAGCAGCTTTCTGTCTTTTGCTTATGACAAAACATTCATGTGCAACATAGTAAAGAAGATCGCAAATAAGAAATATTCAAGTGTTTGGTTCTGAAAGTGCTATTAGTCAGACTCCTGGAGATGGGCAGAAAGTTGTCCAGAAAGATATTTGAGCTCCATTAAAGTTAAAAGTCAACAAGATAATTTGACTCCTATAACTTCTTAAAAGTGTTCCTGTAAAGACCAGGTGAACATAAACAATTACCCAAAGAATTTGAGATGAAAGAATCCTGATGGTAAATAAAGACATTTCATGGCCAGAATCATCCAGATTCTGTTATTCTGAGCCTCCAAAAAAATTACTTGATCTCTACTTGGTTTTGTGTGGACTTGGCCAAAACTGATGGGTCTAACAGCAATTTCCATGGAGCTAAGTAAAATGGTTCCAGAGACATGGAGAGAAAAGGTATAGAGGGAAAAAAGAACTATGAATGAATCCTCTTTGCAATTTTGGCTTTTCTTCAGAGATGGCCATGGTCTTTCCCTTTGCAAAATAGCATTCAAAAAATGAATCTTATATCTGCAGATGATCTGGGGGCGTAGGCCAGCTGTGCTTTTCATATATGCACCTAACTTATTTCAAGGGTGTTTTTGTTTTATTTTTACAGCTGCAAAGTGTTAGCAATCCGAAAAGAGCTGCCAAGAGTACAATCAGACGAATTAGCTTAGGGCTGGTTTTCATGGTATATTCAGAGCTGTTCTAAATCAGTTCCCTGTGCAGTTGCTGAATACCCTGAGTGATCAGAGCTGTTTCCCAAACAGAGTTGGAATGGTTATTTCCCCATTTGCAGCTGCTTATTTGATTTTTAAAAAGACCCTTCGAAACATTTTTGTATTCCCTTAAAAAACTGTTATATATGCATATATACAGAGTTAGGTTGCTGTTATAACAAGAAAAATGAAGACGTTGACTGTCAATGAAATCCTCATGAAAACCAATCACAGAACTTAACTGCAGGTGCACCTCAGTTTATGGGTATCATAATCAGCCAATCATAAATTCCTATCATGTATTCTATTTTCTTCTGACTTCCACCTGTAGTATTCCAGAAACATTTCATTCCAAAGCAAAATAACCCAATGATCTGACAAGAATATTTTTGTTGGGGAACTGATTAGACAAAAAGCCAATCCTGTGGTACATGAATCAGATAAACCTTGGATAACTTATATGGCTTCTTGGACTGCCAACAAGAAACTGCCCCCCTGAAACTCCTTTCTGCTATAGCTACTCTCCCTTTCAGCTGACCACAGAAATGCATCTAACTCCTGATTCTACATGTGCAGTTCTTGGAGAGTGAAGCCACTTGTTTGGCCTGGTGATTTACCAGAATTGGTTGATCCTGTGTGTAGTCACTAGTAATGACACCGCGGAACATGTGATCTAATTTGGCTTGACATCTTACCCAGCTAGAGGTTCTGCCATTCCTGCTTTTCCTTCTTATCCATTCTGAAAAATTAGAATACTACTTGCTTAATGAAGTGCCATTCTCTTTTTTCTAAGTTGTCTGGGAGGTTGTTGTCAGTGTTGTTTTAGTCAATTTGTTTCTGCTGATTATAGGCAATACTACATATTGCAGATCACTAGAATGTCACAGAAGCACTAATGTGACTCTGGGGAAAACATGACCAATCAGTCAGATGTTCTTTTCAGCAATGATTCCTTGTATCTGTTCAGGTTAGCAGTGGGGCTTCAAAGAGGAGCCACAGCCCAGGTATCTTCTCTGACTTCAGGTTGACTTAGGTGCCCCGTCACATGTTTCCACAAGGCCTATAATTTATGCTGCTAGTGTAGACGTCTGTTGCATTTGTTCTACTGTGAGCGCCCTGAGGGCAGGGACAGTGCAGTAGGTATTGTCTAGCACTATCTCGCATTTCTGCATCACCAATGCTTTAGCAGTATCTGTATTATAGACGTTAAATAAAAGGGTTTTTGAATGAATTAATGACTCCATGACTGAGGAGGATACTTCAGATGAATCCTGGAATAGGAATTAAAGGGCCTAAATTTGAGTCTAATCTTGCTGTGTCACTCTGGACAACTTAGTAAGT
This sequence comes from Mellivora capensis, assembly GCA_004024625.1. Classification (NCBI taxonomy): domain Eukaryota; kingdom Metazoa; phylum Chordata; class Mammalia; order Carnivora; family Mustelidae; genus Mellivora; species Mellivora capensis. The sequence goes on from PISX010007021.1 coordinate 67,609, forward strand.
CAAATCTGTTTTTTTCAGCTAAAGGGCTTGGACTAAATGATCTCTAGGGTTTTCTTCCAATTCTGGAATTCTATGACTGTTAAGGTGTTATTTCAGTCTGATGATTCTATGATGGGATGTTAGCCAATGAAACATTCTGGGAGAGTCTGGGTGGGGCAGTCAGCCTTGGTTTTGCCTCCGGTCATGATCTATCTAATGGGTCTTGGGATTGAGCCCAGGGTAGGGCTTTGTGCTCAGCCAGGAATCTGCTTGAGTTTCTCTCTCCCTCTCCTTCTACTCTCCCTTCCTCGCTCTCTCTCTGAAATAAATACATCTTTAAAAATGAAATGAAATAAAATAAAATAAAATTGCTTCTGCATACTTCCACAATGCTAAATTGGGTAGGGGTAGCTTTCTTCCAAACAAGTAAAAATAAAGCTAAAATGATGCATGTGAGAGATCAGAAAATGAGGAATTTGCCAGACCAGAGGAAGAAGTGAGTTACCTAAATATAGAAACTATAGTTAGTTGACAGACTTGTCTTACAGTATTCAGAAGTCTACCATTGATCAGAAGCATCCCTTTTCATCTCTACTATAGTAAGTAAAGAAATTACTTTGTTAATTTTAACCACAGGACCATCCAAACTAAGCAATGTAGGCTCAAAGTTATATATTTAAATTAAATTAGAACATTTTAATGCCTGCCAAATGAATGTAACTAGATATTTTATAAAAATTCATTTTTTGTGAAATTAATTGTAATTAACCTTACCTGTGGTAGATCAGGCACACAAAAGCATGAAGCATTTAGCCTATCTTCTGGAGCATCCTAATCCCAAAATACCACTTGGAAGTTTGCTCTGAGTTTTAATCACACCATCATTATAAATGCTTTGGGTCAAAATCTTGAAAACCCATCTTAGAATATAAATAAGTATCCTTGTTCCTTTATTCAACAATAGGTATTGAATGCTTATGGGGTCAAAATTGAGTACTGTTTGTCAGGCACTGTGCTGGAAAGTTTGGATTCAAATGTAAGTTAAAATAATATCATGATGCTTCTCTTATGGAGCTTATATTTGACAATATTGAAGTATTAGTACATCAGGCCACCATAGCCCATTATCCCTAAGGTCAAATAATTCAGATTCTTGTCATCCAAGAAGTCCTGGGAAAATGGAACTCAGAGTGATTAAACTCTGATGGAGAAAGGAACCACAAAGACTTACAGAATATGAAGGACATTGAACCCCAGAACAGGCAGGATGCATCCATTTGTGACTCTGACATAGACAACAACTTTAGAAAAGCCAGAGAGAGAAACACATGGGCAAGAGGGTTTTTTGTTTGTTTGTTTGGACAGTCTTTAATACAGCTATAGCCTAAAGCAAGTATTTTTATCTTAAGAATTTATGCAAAGTTGCCATATTGGGAAATTACTGTGTATGAATTGGTTTCTTAGCAAGGTGGCATGGGGTAGGGGAAGAGAATGTGGACTTTTACTTGTACAAGTGGGTCAGTAAACCAACAAATCTATAGCTCAGCGCTTTCCAGGAAAGTGTAGACATATATAAAAGAGTTCAGACTTTTGCCTCTAAAATAAATAATGCTTTAGGGACTCTGAAGGGACCCAGGGTGACACTTCAATCTGCTTTGATTGAAAATTGATTAACACTTTGGGGGAAAATGTGTAACCAATTGAATTGCAAATTAAGGTAAATTAAAATAGGTTGCTAAGTTATTCATCACTGGGTGAATACAGTGGACACGTATAGATTTGTACTCTATCTACCAATACCTATTCTGGATTGCATGATCAATAGCAAAGATTGTTGGTGGTCTGTCATAAAAGACATATTCCTTAGGCTATAATACCTAATCAGATTAGAGTTTGCCTTATGCAAACAAACAGTAGCAAGACACACGCGTTCTTGATATTAATAGCTATTAGCTCAGAATATCAAAGTGTAGTCCCAATTTGTCAGTTTCTCAATTGAATTATATAGTCTTGTTTTACTTTGCATGTCCATGATTAGGCTAATAGGCTAAATCTAGCTTCTAAGATTTAAGTAAATGTGATCAATTTTTAATGTATAGTCATAATATTCCTTTTACATTTTATGAAAGAAGTAAGAGATGAAAAAAAATATGTATCTTCTGCCATTTGGAGGACAGAAGGAATGAAAAGAGGTCTCGAATCAACACTTGGGGACATCCTATCTTGTTCCAGTTCAAATGTTGTTTTCTGGTCTTAGTTTGTGACAACACCTTTTCCTAGCACTTTTCCCTCATTTTCTTCTTCACCTCCCAATGTGGCAATAGTGCTGAGCCACATAAAAGTTCCCTTCCAGATAGAAGCAGCAAGCCCAAAGCTGCACCCAACTCAAGACAGAAAAGTGTAGAAGCATGGAGATCAGTACTGCCTGAAGCTATCATCTCCAACACATGCACACATATTTACTACATGTATGTAGGGCTGGGAGTGGGGGAGGTTAAGGGAGTTTTCAGAGTTGTTATGAACTGGCATAGGAAGTTTTCATTTAAGGAAACTTAAAACTCCAAAACCATGTAAATGAAAAGAGCTGGAAGATACTGAAGAAAGACAAAGAGAAATTTGGAGTATCACTGAAACCAAGTGGGAGAAAGATAGGTATCAAACATATTCCATTTTATGGTTTTGGGAAACTGAGGCTTGGTAAGTTATTTAACTTTCCTAAGGCGATAGAAAGTAGTATGGAGTTGGGATTCTAATTTAAATTTGTCTGACTTCAAAGTTGAGCTTCTTTTCACTGCACTGTCTTGACTTCTGAACTAATGAAACCTAGCCAATAAAACCATATTGGATAGCTATAGCTATATGTCTGTAAGCATATTACATCTCTAAATATTTTGAAATAGGATGCCCTCTCATTACATAACATGGTTTCAGATCACAATCAAACCTTGGCTTAAAAGTTCCAAAGTGGATGACCTAAAAAATAATGCCACAAAACCCACAGGAACTTCCCTCCCATCCCTACCACTCTTTGCACTTAGGACACATGACCAGCACCCTGTGGCCGTGGAGGAGAAACCTATTGTGGAGGGGCATACGCATTTGGTATAATCTCAGTGGATATGACTGATCATACTGGATCATTCACACTAGGATTTCCCTCAAGATCAACCATATGCAGCTCCCAGTCAGATGACCAAGGGGCATCTGTGCCCCTAGGACACAGTTGTATCCTCTGTACAAAGCTAATTGGTATCCAGCCTATGACCTTGGCCCCTTCAGTCCCTGTTCCAACCCAGTTCTGTCTAGTACTTATGCATCAAGAGCCAGACATTCTAGCTTACAGAAATAGCCTGTTCCCAGCTTAGTCTGCTCTGGGGAGGGTCAATGAGGGGGATCCTTGATTATAAAAATAAACACAAAGAAATACCTCTGACTTTATGTGCACTTGTGAAATGATACTATTTTTACATCTAACTCAGACTATACATATATAAATACTAGTTGGAAAGATTATTATTATTTCAGGGAATCCTGATTACATCAGGACAAGATAAGATCCCTTAAAAACAGGAGGAAAATGATGAAAATACTCTACCCATCTCAAAATCCACCCTCTTATAAACTCTCATACCACAGAAACCTCTTATGTTCTTCCAGAAACATTAGCAACAACACCATTACCACTAATCACAGGAAAATTGTGCGTCTAAATTAATATTCGCTGCTTACTTCTATATAGCCCAAACCTTGAGAAAGACCTTCCTGCAGAACAAAATGCCTTGCTTTCCATCTAAACTGCTAATTTCAATGGGACAGTATTTTTGCTTTTGTTTTTGTTTTACACATCAAATATTCCAGCACTGTTCCTGTTTCTGTGCTATATTGGTTTTTGACTATTTTTTTTTTAACTTCCAACATTTGGTAAGTCCCAATAAAATGGAAGAAAATGTGTTCATCCATCTTTGTTCTTCTTTAATAGAGATTTGTTTCAATCATGTTGTTATCTGCACTTGAAAATAGCTGGCTCATAGAATCTTAGTTTGAAGCTCAAAAATGTGCAAAGAGCATAAAGGAAATCTTTAAAAAAAAATCCATCCACGTTGGCCTAAGGCCTCTAAAACCCTTATAAAAATGTATGTCTGAAACATTATTAACATCCGTCTCCTACCTACAAGAAAGCAATCAAAATGAAGTCAGTTTTAGCTCACTGTGGCTCTTACACACATTAACCATATAAAGCAGAAAAGAAGACTCCATTTCTCACCTACATTTGTGCTGAGTTTAGTCCAGAAACAGGAAGGTTCTGGAATTTCCCACCTCTGGGGTGAAAACTTTTTTTCCCCCAAAATACATAACTGCTGACACATTCTTCCCTTTGATTCAATTTTAATCCTTGTGTCCTTTTATTTGCCACAAGCTCTTTGTGGAAAATTATGTGCTTAAGATAAAACAATGTGTTCTGCCTACCATAGTTGATGGGAACTGGTTGAAATGAAGAGCTTTTCAAACTTTCCTAATTTAGTAGTTGGGAATCCCCAGTGATGGGCTAAGCGGTAAAAAGATCAAATGGTTGGAAACACAGAAAAGGGTCTGCTTAGTGTCTGAAGCCAACAACACTTCCAAAGCAGGCTTTAGTGGGTTGCGTGGAGAGGCAGCTGCTGTTCAGCTGAGGGGACTGCTGGTTGCGACATGTTTTTATTATCTTAAAATCCTCACACCTGCCAGAAACACCTCCCTTTGGAACAAGTTCAGCTCTTTCTTGGCCCTCTCCCTTCTGGAAGCAAACATAGAAATGGGGAAGTATACAAAGTGTAGGCAAGGGAATTTGCACATGTTCAAAAATATGGAGAGAGCCATTCCCCTCTCGGTGAAGCTTTCACAGAACTCTCCAGAGTCATCCCAGTTGCCATTTGGACATTCTTCAAAGCAGTACAAATGCTCTCAGGACAACACATTGTGCTTCCAAAACATGGTTGACAGAATAAAAGAATCCCTTTCAATATGATGATTGGGATGTGTATACATATCTCACCTACACATACATATACATGCATATGTATATAAAGATTATACACATACATGTATAATTTTGTCTGAATCTAAAAAAGCATGAGCTTATTGTAAACATTTAGAAAAAATATAGGAAAGTATGAGCCTATACAATTATAATGGAGTTCCTTAGGAGAACTTTTGTCTGTTACTATCATTATTATTATTAATTGTAATGTCACCATTGTCATCAATATTATTAACAGCACCAACCATGGAGCATGAAGCATGGTATTCATGCTTTCCAAGTCACCTTATGAGTCATGAAGACATGCTGCTGAAAATCATTACACTTTGATCTGAATCAATTCACCCAACCCTCAGGGCTGAAAATATACATATTCACTTAGTTAAGTGTATCAGAGGGAATTCCCCAGCCCCTATAGTGCCAACCATATACTTTTTTCCCACAGCAGCTAGCAAAGAAAACATGTGACAGGATGGCTTGCATTCAGCTCTGGAGCAGGGATGGAGGGCCTGGCTTCCCTGCTAGTGGAAACCTAGGAGGTCTTTGGCAGCAGTGTACATGAAAAAAAGATTCCCAACCTTCTGGCAGCATTGTCTTGATACCCTTGAGAGACTTTTTCTTTGCCCAGAACAGTCTGCTTATTTCTCACGAAACTCCTACCAGGGCATGAGGCCACCCTGTAGTGAGTGTATGGTGATGTCAGATTCTTTGTGACTACAGCTTCTTCTATGTCATGGAGCTGTTATGGGGGAGATCGTTTAATCCCATCTTATAGGAAATGGAAGAAAGGTTTAAAATACTATTTTTTAAAAATCAGGAGTGTCAAAAGTTTTTCACGGTGGGTTTTCTACACAAAAGGAAATAAACTCATTGATGTGCTACCAAATAGCGTAACTATATCCAACATCCATTTCAGAGTTATTGGAACAAAAATGATGTTATGAACACTTGTAGTACTAATCTGTATAACCTTTCCTCTCCCCTACCCTGGATATTTTAACTTTAAGAAAATTATAGAGGTTCCCGTAGTGTAAAATGTGGGTCTTTCTTTACTATAGACCTGTGCACATGTCACTCACCCGTGAGAGTCTACTCCTTTTATTAAAGTCCCAATACTTGCCTAAAGTTGCACAGGAGATGTGACAGATGTCATTGAAGTCTGGATCTCCCACTTAGTGTTCCCTCCTTTCATCCTTAAAGTGCTCCCTGGGCAATCTAAGTTCTCATTAAGGAGAGAGAAGAGAGGTGTTGCTGCCCATGTGCTGGCCTGTTTGAGAGAACATAGAACATGTTGTTATGGTACTTTATAACCTTTCAGGAGATTTTACTTTTATATTGTCGGAAGCTAAAAATGAAAGTGAGCACAAATGATTGAAAAAATAAATTTTTGAGCTAGGGTTTCTTTCCTTCCAAGTTTTGAAGTTTTGATCTGGTAGAAGAATGGCCAGTCATCTTTTCTGGGGCCATTTTTTTTTAATATTGATAGTGTAAAGTAAAACAAAACTCAGATACTCCTCTGCCACTGCAGGGGAAGCAGGAGAAGCAAAAGAGAATCATACTCAGATATATGTTCTTCCTCCCTTCTTTCCATTAAGTGACAAATAGCTCAATACTTGCTCCTGGTTGCAGTTAATTGTGTATGCAGGTCTTTACAGAAGCGGCACCTTTTTAATAGAATACAAAATGTGTTTCTAATGTGAGAACCAAACTTTGGCAAAAGAATCTGGGAGTGTGCTCTTGAGAACCTCTGTGATTGAATTCATCTCCACTGATGGGCTGGTCCAGCAGCTTAGCCCCGCCCACCCATCTATGTGGGCCCCCTTCTAAGCTACAATGGCCAGGTGACTATCCTACTCAACAGAGGTATAGAGCAGATCCTTTTCCAAGCACATATGCAAGAATTATTACAGAGGTACGTGGTGCTTAAATTATTATTTCAGTCTCCTGCAGCTGGGAACATGAGGCTCTATAAGCTCCGAAAAGCCGACCCTTGTCATTGTTGCCCCAAGCAGAAATTTCCCCAAATGGGGGCAAAATTCTATGTGCAAAAAAATATAAAAGTAAATATGACATTATCATTTTCAAAAGTGCACATTTTCTCTAATAGACATACATTATCCATAATATTGTAATAAAAATTGAACTAGAACCATCATATATGAAAGGCTAAAGCTATAACTTTTTATGGGAGCTACAACTATTCAAGATATCAATAAACTTTGCTCCTTACACCTCCAGTTATATGGAGGTTTTCACCTTGTGATTGCATTGATTCAAACTTATTTCTATCTTGGGCTCTTGAGTGATCCAGTCCCTCATGATTAGAGGACTACAACTCATGATCTGTGTTGGTGGGAGCATAGCGAGCTCATCCATTGCTTGGCCAGCCAGGAGCATGTTTATCTCCTGTGCTATTTTGCAGTCCAGGGGCCTGCTTCATGCACAGCTCTGTGGGCAGCCCTTTGTGTACATGACTGGGAACAGTTTGAGATTGGGGGGAGGGACAGGTTGAATATACACATATTCTCATGGTGACATTCAGAAGTAGGTAGACTATGGCAAAAGGCCAGGTGAACCAACAGTGATACAAAAAGGCAGTGCCCTGCCATGAATGAAAGACAGCACAGCCTTGGCAGGAGCTAGAGTTTTGGATTGAGGCAATTAAGTGGTACAAAGAAGAGATGAGAATAAAGTGAGAAAGCCTGGAAACTGAATGCCACGTACTACACTTCATTTTCCTTTGCGTCTTTATACTTCCAATACACGAGGGCAAGTGTCTGACTGGTTCCCCCCACTCCTACCCCACTACCAGTCTGACATCTGGGGATGTGTACATGTGAGTCCCTGTATGTACCTGCATTTGAATCTCTGATAGTAACACCCACGAAAGCTGCAGGAGCAAAAGGCCTTCCACCAAGGCCAAAGATTAGGAGACATAGTCCAATGGTTTAGAATTATGTATGTTATCACTGAAGCCATATAAATAAATATGTTGCTATGAAATTGAAATACACAGAGGTATAGATGAACTTCTCTATTGCTAGAGGTCATGTCAATTGATAAAATACTTCGAAAAGTAATTTGACCTTAGGTATCAAGACCTACCTAAGTAAAAGTGCATATATTTTAACCTGGTAATCCCACTTGGACTCTAGCCCAAGGAAATAGAATAAAAGAAAGAGAAAGAAAGACATAGCATAAAAATGTTTGTTGCAGCACTATGTACAATAGTGAAACACTGGAAACCACTGAAGTACCAAACAATAGAAGAACAGTAAAAAGAATTAGGATGTAGTCATTCAAAAGAGTATTCTGCCCCTTGTTAAAATGATGGTCATGGAGACTAACAATGCTAAAATTGCACAATAGGAAGTACTGAGGAAGAACACCAAATTGTACATACACTATAGTTGCAATTGTGTAAAAATGTAAATGTACGTGAGCAGAGACAAAAATGGTAATGAGAAGCCATAAAATAACTATGTAGAAGATACGGTAGTAGGTGATTTCTTTGTTTTTGGTTGTTTTGTTTTTTTAAATGGCTTATGGCTTCCAATGTACTTTTTAACAAGAAGAAGAAGAAAAAGTGTGAGCTTATGCTAACCACCAAAAAAAAAAAATGGCCAAAAAATGATAAGACAGAGCACCAAGAACCATACAAATGTGTGCATGGATGTATTTTGGATATCTTAGGGGAGGATGGCATTTTAAAATCTTAAATTTCAAATTGCGGTTGTTTAGAAAATAAAGATTTTAAGCATGAGAACTACGACAGGGAGATATTTCATGAGCACTCCATTCAAGCAAAATTACAAGGGGAGATAGGTTTGATTTTACTTTACAGTGGCAACCTGTTTCAATTTTATGCCCTTAGTCATAGCACTAATCTTTCAAAAGTTGCAGGTGAAATTACTTAAGAATTTGTCACACTTCAAATGACAGTTTTGGAGCTCTAAAGAACATAAATATTTTTACTTTATCACATAATTGCCTCTAACTACCAGTTAATTTAACTATATGACTGTAAAATTGTTTTCTAAAGTGATGATGTCCCAGTGGGGTTGCATAGAACACCTTTTGCCCACACCCACGCCTCTCACCCTTTCCTTTTAGCTGGCATATTATAGCCCTGCTAATAGCTCACATTCCCTGCCTGAAAAAGATATTTTAAAGCTGCTAATGTGTTGTACCAGCAAATATTGGACTTGAAAGAGAGAACATCACAGGGGTAAATAAAATTTTAAATCATGATTAGAAATGAAGTTGAAGTTGTTGTGTTTGGGGTACAAACCAGCCTTCATTCAAGGCTGGGTGAGGTCAAAGCATTTTCTTCTATATTATTCCCATCTTAAGAAGGGCATCAGTATTGTTTGATAAGAAGGCAAAAGAATGGGAAAATGTTTGGAAATGAATAATTTGTATCTGAGGGGCTTTCCCAAGTACTATTTTTAAAAAATGGGTTAAATATAAAGATGCATATGTTATTAGAGAAATATAAGTTGCAGGAGAAAACCATCGCAGGGACCACGTTCTGGTACACTGTGCTCCTAGCAATCCATTTTTAGGAAGAAGGGCTACAAATGACCCAAAGAGAAAGACGAGGGTAAAACAAGATATAGAACAGCAGGGGGAAGGGAACAAACTTCTCTTTAGCCACATACTATGTGCCTCTCTGACCACCCCTTGAGGTAGCTATAAATGTCACATGTATTGATGAGAAAGCTGACAAAAATGAAGGTTGAATTACTTGCCTGAGGCCATATGGCTGCTGAGGGTTGAGACAAGATTTGAACTCAGACCCTCCAGCTCAAACACCCATATTCATAATCAGTATGCTGTCCAGCTTCCCTACTTAGCCATGAGTAAATGGTGGAAGACTGCACACATTCAGCCTGGAAAAAGCAGGAACAAGGTGTGAATGCAAGTAATATGAAAATGCGTCAGGGGTGCCTGGGTGGCTCAGTGAGTTAAGTGTCTGCCTTGGGCTCATGTCATGATCCCAGGGTCCTGGGATTGAGCCCTGCATCTGACTCTCTGATCAGCAGGGACCCTACTTCCCCATCTCTCTCTCTGCCTGCCTCTCTGCCTACTTGTGATTTCTGTCTGTCAAATAAATAACTAAAATCTTAAAAAAAAAAAAAAAGAAAAAATGCATCATACATACGGTCAGTCGGTGTAACACTACAGAATTCATGGTTGGAACTTTGGGAATGGAGAGGCAATTTGGGGACAAGATAGTGTAGCAATGGGAGAAAGCAAACTTTGCCACAGGGTAGGTAAATCTCCCTAGGGTTGGTCCTGGTCCTACCTAGACAGAAAATACGTGTTGACTTCAGGATTTGGTTTTCTTTTAATGCCCAAGGAAGCAGCTTTATGGTTTCACTCTTCTGTCATCTTACTGCTCATTTTCAGCAAGACAGGTGGCTGCAGAGCCAAACACAAAGTGACACGCAGGTAATGAATGGTGGCATTCGACCAAGAGTGCACACACCCTGAGGTCCTCCGTTGAACATCGCTGCTGTAGGTGACATCTTTGATAGTCTCAGGTGAAGGGTTTGTTTTGGTAGTGTAGCTTCTGTGTATTTTCTCTACTAAGCCCTCAGTAGGGAAGTGCTGAAGGAAGGACGTCTGTGTTCTCAGGGGGATTATGGTGATCCTAGGATAGAACCATGCTCAGCAGGGCTCAAGCCAGGATAAATGATTCATAATTATATGTGAAAACAAGATTTGAGCTGCACGTTATTTTTGCTCTCCTTGAAAATAGCTTTGCAACTTATAGAAAGGTGGTATTTTCTGGACAAGAACCGAAGCTTCCGTGCAGGCCTGTTTTTAGTACTAAATCCATAATATATGTTCAGAGAATGGATGCATCCAGCTTTTGCAATAGCTGGTGGACGGGAGCCATTTCCCAAGGAGGACATTGAACTGGTTTGAATGAATGGGATGCTGGTTCAGGTAGTCTAAAAGGTAGGTAAGTTTTGTTTACAGGACCCGGATTTACCCCCAGCTCCCTCTGTGATCCCCTCTCCCGGGCTGCCATCATTTCCTCTTCTCATAACTGCTCTCCAGTTAAACTCTAAACTTCCAAACCCTAAAGAATCTTTTTTTTTCAAGGAAAATTGAAGAATTAATTCGACCTAACATGTTAGTGGCACATAACATTTTAAAACACCACCCTTTTTTTGTGTTTGAATAACTTTCACTGCTTTCACCTGAAAGAGTAAATGAGTTTATGTGAACTAAGTAATCAATCCTGACTAAAGTAAAATATTAGACCCTTTGGCTAATGCAGGGTAGGGACAAAGGGGGGTATATGTAGTTCAAGGGTTCTCAAAAGGGACTGGTCATCAGAATCACCTGGAAGCCTTCTTAAAACACAGGTTTGTGGGCCCATCTCCTAGAGTTTCTGATTCAGAAAGACGGAAGGGCTGGAGTGTCTCCATTTCTACCCATTTCTACCCAGAGTGGCTACTCAGACACAGTACTTTGAAAGCCACTAGTTTAGACCTTACAGGGCCTTTGAGCATTATCAAACCATATGCTGTAATCGTGACAACAACAATTGGGGTTGAATTCTGTTAAGGAACTCAGAATACAGATGTTTTCATGGTAGTCAGTGTAAATTATTTAGAAATGATCTACAGAACCATAGCTATTAGGCCCTCAGGCCCTCAGACAACATAAAGTCTTCTAGTGGAGTACCTGGTAGGATGCCCTGGGTCCCTTGGCATCCACATGTTGAGCCAACCCTCATCAGCACTTCTCTCCATTAATGCAGTTAGTTGGGGGTTGACTATACTTTGTAACAAGGATAAAGATCTCACAAGAAGCCAGAACTCCGGCAGAAATAGAAATGCCACGTTTATGCTTCCTGATGGTGTTGGCACATACCTTCCATGTTTTACTTTTAATTGGTATTCACAGTTATACTTTTAAAAATTATTTATTGCATAAACAACACTGTCATGGCTCTAATAGGAATCAACATGGAAGAAGAAAATCATCCCACAATTCCACCTCACCAACAAATCATTGCTTCCATTTTATATTCCCTTCCAATTATTTTCGATACTCATAATTTTTCTTCTAATAACAGAGCACAGATAAGATCTCATTCTCTGCTTTTTTCACTTAACATCATAACCATGTGTGATGGATAGACAAAGATCATCATATGAAATAGACCAGGAAATGAATTTTTGCAAGAATATGTTCTTATTAAAAATGTCAAATTTGTATGTATTGCTCACCTGTTATGTGTCAGGCACTATGTCTGGCATTGTGCACATAATCCAGTAGCAAAAGGTTTCTTGGCTTTCCTCATATTTTTGTTGGTACTGTCTACACACCACGCTATAGAAGTGTATACCATAGATGGCTCCCCAGAGATATTTTGGGCATACAGTTTGAGAATAATTACATACATATATGCAAATTTCCTTTTACCTGTTATGGAGCCTCTTCCCACAAAGAAAGCCCTAGAGAACTATAATAGGGCGAAGGCTGCATGCTTTCTTTCCCTGAGGTTAGGACAAAGAAGATGGACAATGATAACCAAAAGTGATATCTTTTGGATGCACAAAGTCAAAAATCAAGGATGAAAATGAGAAATCATGGTGTCAGTGCAGACTGGTGGGTGTTTAAAACCTGTCTTTACCCCTTACTGGCTGTATGACCCTGAGAAAGGCAGTTAATTTCTCTGATTCTTATGCCCTTCATCTCTAAAATGCATGTAATAATGTTTAACTGAAAAGATTTGTTGTAATTAAATGATATGGTATAAGGCATCTAGTAGAGAGCCTGACATACAATATATTCTCAGTTAATGAAAGAAGTTATCTCTAGTTATAATATTCTCATGTGCTGTAGGGGGGAGTCAGTGTGGTACAGAGGGGCAGAAGGGCTAGAGGGGGGGGGACTTGGGGAAAATTCTACGGTAGATTATTATAAGATGTAAACATGGTTGTTTTAAAAGAACCAGAAGGAAGTGTCTACCTGTAGGGATGCCTGCCACACTCTATTCTTGCCCTTTCCCAAAGTACGCCCCATTAAAATGAAAGCAGAAATTTGACAGCTACCTACCTTAATTGAAGAACCTACAACTATGGTTTTACTGTTTCTCTAATTTGAGATTAACATGCTCTTAAACATCAGTAACCCAGCAAACACAGTGTTCTGCTGCTCAGTCTGAACCAGATATATATATATAAGCTTTTTGCTTGAAGTTGATGTCTTGAGCGCTGCCTTCATTAAGTACAGCTAGGATATGGTTTGCATTAGCTCGTTAATGCTCGGCTACCTGCCAAGTGCAGTGAAATCAGCCCAAGTTCCAATCTTTATAATAGATGAACTGAGGACTTACTATTGCCCTCATCAAGCAGAACTGATATTGTCATTAAAGTTTAGTAGCTGTATACTTCACAGAGAATGGGTTCTATTTGCTCTCTGTTTTGGTTAGGGAAATCACATCAGGTTTACATTTTCTTGTTAGTTTTGAATTTACTTCCTTGTTAAGGGCCAGTCAATACATTGGGGTCTATTAACATCTTCCCATCAATGGGAAAGCCTTGGTTGTTCGACCTGGTAACTCTGCTGTTAGAATGGGCCCATTAATTTGTTACCCTACAGTGAATGCAAGACCAGCTCTACTGTTGGTGGTGAAAGGATTTGAATATAAATTCACTGACATAAAGAGAAGCACTAAATGAAACTTGGAATTGTGATGAAGCCAATATTTGCTTGTAACGTGCAAATCCACAGTTTTATTCCGCATCCCTGAGGGAAGACTGGATAAAAACATGTGAAACAACCTCATCAGCCATTCAGAGACCTCAGCTACTTATTCGCTGGATCAAGTCATTTTACTTAACTAGACTCCAGCGATCCTATCTGAAAAGGAACTATTCTAGATCATCTGAAAGTTCTTTCCAGTGCTGACCTCCTCTGACTTTACAAAATACACTTTCTACATTCAACCACTATATTCTATGAGCTGAGTATAATTTATAAAGCCAAGATTGAGCTTCACCCATTATTCATTTATATTGTATACAAGTACCAAGTTAATTGTATACCAGGACATTCTACCGGTAAAGTTACAGAGATAAATCCTTGCCTGAAACGGATGCTCACAGCTAAGAGAAAAAGGCATCCACATAAAGCTGTGAGGCAGACAGAGTGACAAACACCACAGGAAAAGAACAGGATACACAGCCAATTCAGGAAGGAGGGAATTGGGAAAGTCTTCATGAAGGAGGTATTTTATCTAGACTTTGAAAAGTTGGGTGACTTAGGCATACAGAGACTTGCACTGTGTGAAGAAGAGTGTAAAACATCTTTTTATGATTCCAACTTTTCTAAAAGTATACGACATGATCACCAACTAGACAACCATTCATTTGATCATATTCAGTTCAACCTACCAACTCTAAATTATGCACCAGTTATATCTAGGATTTCAGTAAAATCTATGAGACATGTAAAATAATAGCTTTGCTTCTACCTTTAATAAATATGATCTCCCTGGAGAGATATGAAAGAATAGTGCCTAAAAGAATAGTTAGGTAAAGAATATATGATAGACTCTGTGTAATTTCCAAAAATAATGGCAAAAATAAGAACCAAAGAGTTCAAAGAGAAGGGAAATTGGAGGAGGTTGAAGTAATTAAGAATGACTTTATGAAGGAGGATGATCTTGGGCAGAGTCTTAGAGCAGCAGTTGGTATGAAAATGGGAGGCAATACATTCCAGGGAGTGCTAATTGATGGAAAAACCTCAAGAGCATTTGAAAATCTTGTTATTTTCTAGAGATGAAGTAAGTGGTTGGAAATGAAGTTTCTATCCATTTTGTTTGGCTCAGCTGTCTCCAGAATCAGTCTATCTCCCAAGCTGCTAAGACCAAAAGCATTGGAGAAAATATCATTGAAAGAACACAGGAAAGAGTCAATGCACAATACTGAGGAAATCAAAGACAACACTGATAAAAACAACCTCCTGAAATGAGAAATTCCTTCCGTACATGACAGAATGGGGAACTCTCTCCCTAAAAAGCAACTATAGTACTGAGCAAAAACATCAGATACAACCATTCAGGGTTCTGGAAATCAACCAAAGGCATACAAAATATTTAGAAGCATTTATTCTTGAAAAATACTGAATTTCTGCTAAGAACAATATAAGCTTGTGTGGTGGTGTCGGTTGCTTCTTCTATCTCTCCCTCAGCACTGTTAGGTCATGATACTTTCTAGTAGCATTGCTACTCATGCTATAGAATGTTTACCTATATTGAAGCATTGATAGTTAAAATGATCAGTTTAGGGGGTGCCTGGGTGGCTCAGTGGGTTAAAGCCTCTGCCTTCGGCTCAGGTCATGATCTTAGGGTCCTGGGATTGAGCCCTGCATCGGGCTCTCTGCTCAGCAGGGAGCCTGCTTCTCTTCCTATCTCTCTGCCTCTGCCTACTTGTGATCTCTGTCTGTCAAATAAACAAATAAATAATCTTTTTTAAAAAATGATCAGCTTAGTAGCAAGGTAATAGGGATTCCACTGTGGACTCTCAGGGGCTCTACTACCCTGAGGTTGCAGTCCAGCCTGGGCCAAGCTATGCACTAGACTGTCCTAAAAGTGCAGATGTGCAGGAAAGACTGGTACATGCTCATGCCATTCGAACATTCCTGATTGGTGGAGCATGCATCCATTCTCAGAAGAAAAATAAGAGAGCCTGAAAGGAAACAAAAGCCAGGATCACCTTGGGAATGGTATGAAATGTAAATGTGCTCTCCAGCCTACACCCACATCCATTATCAGAGAGTGAAACCCTCACTGGCTCAAGGTGATTGAGTGTAACTTCTGACCTATCTTTGCCTGAACACTACGTGATGCAGAGAAAAGGATAATACCTAGGAAGTTGTCCTAAAAATGAAAACAAAACAAATGAAGACACTGAATAGGGACATCAGTGGCCATAATTCACAGTGGAGATAGAGTTCATAGATTTAGTCCATACAAATTACTAAACAAATAAAATAACAGAAAAATAACGGTAGAAAAGTTGAAAGTCAATATTTGGAATTACTACAATAGGTTATATAAAATGTATTCAACAAAAATTCCAAAACATGTAAAGAACCAAGGAAGATTGACCACTACTTGGGGGGGGAGGGGAGACAATCAATGAAAACTGATTATCCCCAGATGTTGGATTTAACAGAAAAAGTCTTCAAAAAGGCTTTTGTTAATTAGCTCAACAAATTAAAGGATTCTTTGTCTAAGCAACAAAAGAAAAGCATGATGACAATGAATAGAGAATCTCAATGAAAAAATAAAAATTATAAAAGGGGACAAAAAGGGAATTTTAGAGTCAAAAATTATAATATCTGAAAAGAAAATTTCACTAGGGGCCTCAAGAGCAGATTTGAGATGGAAGAAGGAAAAAAAATGTGAACTTGAAGATAAATCAATAGAGATTACTCAGTCTAAAGAACAGAGAGAAAAATATTGAAGTAAAATGAACAGAGCCTCAGAGACCTATAGAACAGCATCAAGCATACCATCATACATGTAATTTGTTTTCCAGAGGAGAGGAGAGAGCCAAAGGGGCATTGTTATAGATTGAATTGTGTCTTCCAAAAAGTCTATGAAGTCCTAACTCCCACTAACTGTGAGGTGACCTTATTTGGAACTAGGGAGTTGGAAGATGAAGTTAACAAGATGAGGTCTTTAGGGTGGGCCTTAATGCATTATAACTGGTATTCTTATAAAAAGGGGAAATTTGGATACAGAATGACTTGCACAGAAGGAAAGCAATGTGGTGACACAAGGGAGGTAAGGAAAACCTGATGCTACCAGAAAATAGGGGAGAGTCATGGAACAATTTCTTCCACATCCTTAAGAAGGAACCCACCCTGCCAACACTTTGATTTTAGACTTCTAGCATCCAGAACTGAGAAACAATACATTTCTGTTGTTTAAGCCATCCTGTTGTGGAATATTGTTACAGGAGCCCAGGAAACTAATACAGAACAGAAAAAAATATTTGAAGAAATGATTGACAATTTCCCAAATAAGTAAAAACATTAATCTGCAGGTTTAAACAGATCAGTGAACCTCATTTAACAAAATCCAAGTGATCAACATCTAGACATAGACTGTATATAGAGTTGAAGGAAAAGAGAAAAACATGAAAGCAGCCAGAGCAAAATGACTCATCACATGCAGGGGAATGATTAACAACTGATTTATCATCAGAAACAATTGAGTCCAGAAGTCAGTGGAATGACACCTAAAACTGAAAGAAAAAAAGAAAAAATCTTGTCAGCCATAGGTTCTGTCTCTAGGAAAAACGATTCTTCAAAAATGAAGGTGAAATAAAGACATTTCTAGATAAACAAAGACTAAAAGAATTTGTTGCTAAAAGATGTGCCTTACAATAAATATGAAGGTAAGTCATAGAGGCTGAAAGGAAATGATAGTAGAGAATAACAAAATTGGAAGGACTGCAATCCCTTTTACAATCCCAACAGGCCTCTTTTTTTTTCTTATAATAAATCTGGAAGGCTTTTTTAATAGAAATTGATAAGCCTATTCTAAAATTCAAAGGATCTAAATTCTAAAATTCAAAAAGAATGCCTAACATGTTTCAAAAAAAGCAAAGTTAGAGGACTGATAGTACCTTATTTGAAGGTATATAATAAAGCTACAATTATCAACATAGTATAATATTGGCATAAAAGTAGACAACTCAGTCAATGAGACAAAGTAGAGAGTCTAGAAATATACCCACACACACATGAACAACTGATTTTAAGAGTACAAAGATAATTCAAAAGAGAAGCTATAGTCTTTTTAACAATCCATACTTAAATAATTTGCTATCCATTTGCAAGAAAAAATTAAATTTAGATCCCTATACACACCTTTCTAAAAATCTAACTCAAAATGCATCATAGAACTAAATGGAAGAAGTCAAACTATAAAACTTCTAGAAGAAAACAGAAATTTTACATGGCCTTAGTTTAATCAATGTTTTATTAGATTCAATATTAAAAGCAAGATCCATAAAAAAAGATAAATTGTATTCATTAAAATTAATAACTTTTGTGTTTCAAAAGACACCTAAAGAAAATAAAAAGTCAAGCCAAGGACTGGGAAAAAATATTTGCAAATTATACATTTGATAAGAGTTGTATAGGCATATAAGAGAAGACACAAATACACCCAATAAGCAAATGAGAGGACACTCAATATCATTAATCATTCAGAAAATGCAAATTTAAATCACAATGAGATACAAACTAGAAAGACTATTAAAAAAGGATAGACAATGCCAAGTGTTGGAAAAGATGTGGAGAAACAGAAATCTTGGTGCTTTGCAGGCAACAATGTAAAATGGTACAACCACTTTACAAACAAATTTGGCAGTTTCTTAAAAACTTAAATATAAAGTTTCCAGAAACCAAGAAATCTTAATAGATTTAGTAATCTAAGAGAAATTAAAACATATGCCCAAATAGGAACTTGATAATATTCACAGTATTACTTCTAATAGCCAACAATAGGGAACTCTACAAATGTCCATCAGCTGGTGAATATAGAATCACAATGTGGCATATCCATGTAGTGAAATATTGTTTAACAGCAAAATAATGAACTGCTGATACTTGTTATAACATGAGAGAACCTCAAAAACTTTAAGCAACAGATGGAGCTGTGAAAGACTACACAATGTATGATCTTATTTATTTCATCTTTTCAGAAAGGTGAAAGATCTGTGATTCCTTTGGTGAGAGGTAGGAGTAGGAACTGACTATAAATAGGCTGAAAGAAATATCACTAGGTGATAGAAATGTTCTAAAACTGAATTGTGATGATGGTTGTACTATTTTATGAGTTTATTAAAAATCAATGAATCACTTGCAAGGTCTAAAAGGCCATTAAAAATTGAAGGAAAGGGGCGCCTGGGTGGCTCAGTGGGTTAAAGCCTCTGCCTTGGGCTCAGGTCATGATCCCAGGATCCTGGGATCGAGCCCCGCATCAGGCTCTCTGCTCGGCAGGGAGCCTGCTTCCCTTCCTCTCTCTCTGCCTGCCTCTCTGCCTACTTGTGATCTCTGTCTGTCAAATAAATAAATAAAATCTTTAAAAAAAAACATTGAAGGAAAAAAATTAAAGAATTAGGGAAATAAATAAGGGTTACATAAGGAGATTATATAAAAGAAATTAAAAGTGAAGATTACATAAATATGGATTATAAATATAGACATAAAAATATACATATAGGCATATAGCTTCTTTTCTAATCAGGAATCTAAGAAAACAAAATGCCAAGTGGCCTTGATTTATCATGTTCTTCCCATCTGAAACACATTCCTCCCTATCTCCACTGATCTCCTGTGCTACCCCTTTTTCCCTAATCATCTCCAAAGCCCTTCTTGAATTTTCTGGTCAGATGACCATATTTTTAGCCCTCACAGCACTTTATTTATTGCTTTCTACTGACCTTATTCATTCTTCACTTTGTCTTAAAATTAAGTCTTTGTGTGCCTTATCTTTTTCTCTCTTCCTCTTAAGGACGTTATGAGAGCATTAAGTAAGTTTTACTTATTTTGATATTCCCGGTAGGTTCTAGCACCATAATGGTATGTAGAATGCTTAACCAACATTTATGGAATTAATAAAAGTATCATATTTGCATAGGTTATTTGCCATCATAAATATCTACACAGTGTGTACCCTCCCCAGTGATGACTCTTTGCCCAATGTTCTGTAGCAGTAGGTAAGGAACTTCCCTCTTCCTTCACCCTTCCTGACAAAGAAAAGAGTTCTGAGTATAAGTCCATGGTGAACATCTCCTTTGTCATATCCTCTTTGAGAGGTTTTGACCACCATCTTGGTTATGAACTCAGAGAAGCCAGACCCTACCTCTACGCATCTCTCAACCATCTCCTTTGTGCTCATCTGTAAAGCTTGGCATTCATTTGTTTATAGGCCTTTAGTTTGTGTACCATGTACATAATCCTATGCAAGCCCTCCCAGACTATATTAAAAGTACAAAGCACAAATATCAGCCTGCCTGTGTCCGTATAAGATTGCCTTCCATCTCTTTGAGAGAAGAAACACCCTCCTTGGAGGCAGGAATGAGAAGAGAGTGTGGTGTTGATGGCTTTGGTTTCCAGTCCCACTTCTGGCATGGAACTGTGGGAACTTAGGCAATTACTCAAACTCTAAGCCTGTATCTCTTCGTTTGTGATATGATAATAATACAGGATATTAATGTAGATCCGCAATCCCTTATCTGCAGTTTCAAATTCCAGAAATCTCTCAAAACAGAGCTTTTTTAAATAATCCATTTGATGTCAAAATCTGACCTGATCTGAACTTGGTTGGCTTACAAAACCTTACTTGAACTGATATGAGGCTATTTATAGTCTTTGTTTAATCCCACTTAATGAGAATATTCATATTTTGGCTGAATAAATACAAATGCATTTGATTACAGGATGTTATCCCAGATGCAATTGGAAATATTTTGTAATTTATGATACATGTATTGCCTTTCTAAAATCTGAACAATTCTGAATCTGGGAGCCATCTAACTACAAGAATTTTAGATAACTTATGCGGGACCTGTTCCTACTTTATAGATTTTGGTGGGGGGTGGGATTTAATGAGATAACAAATGTGTAGTGTATTATGTATTGCTCTCTTCTTTTCCTTTTTCCCTACCTCCATCATTATAAAATTCCAGAAGAGTACCAAGGGAAATGCAAAATGGATTTTGCATTCCCTGCAGGGAAAAGCAGGATGTGACCAAAATTTGTCTTCTTTATCCCTCTACTTCCCTTTGAGAACTTCTCTCCCTTCACTTTCACTGTTTCTCTCTTGGCTATCAACCCTATCACTACCCATATTTTTTTCTTAGTTTTCAACTGAAGTGTAAATATTTTAAAATATCTCAAAGCCCCAGTGAAATATTCTAATGTGTAATAAAAGCCATAGCTTATTAAGCCAGGACTTCAGGCCTCTGTGGTCACTTCCTCAGCATATGACCTTGGGTTGGTCCTGTAATCTTGCAGAGTTCCAGTTAACTCATCATCAAAATTGAGATAATGTCTGACACCTGACAAAGGCAGATGGCTGGATGGAGTGATCTTTTGAGGTCACTCCCAGCTCTTAAATCTGTGAGCTTCTGGGTTCACAAGAGACAGAGTACATTCCCAGAGTCTTTAGATCTCAGTATTTGGGCCTTCACCTGCTCTGTTAACTTCATGAAGGACCCAACTCGGGCCATACTGAGTAAGAGAGAGATCTAAAGACTTTGGGAATATCTTCTGCCTAAGTCACAGATTTTAGAGCTGGAAGTGACCTCAAAGGAGATTTCCTTCTTGCCAGCAGTCATGAATGGAAAGGGTGTAAAATAGTTGATGGGGAAGAGGAAGAGACAATGAGGAGGTAAAGTTGGAGAGCGGTCGCTTGAATGGTGTGCCTTAGACCAGTGTACATGTTAATAAATTGCCAAGTGTGCTTGCATCAAGGATTCAGAGACCAAACCCAGCTTCCACGTATACAAGGACAGGGAGCATGTGCCTGGGGTTTTCCAAGTCGAAGGAAAGCACAGAGGCCTTTTCAAGAGCTTTTAAGGCAAGTCATTTTGCTTTAATACTAAGGTACCTATTTGAGAGCAGACACCTGGCCCAGATCTGGACTGCACCACCTACAACTGTATGACCGTGAGCAAGTCATTTGACCTTCCCGAACCTGATTTTTTGCATCTGGAAAGTGGTGGTAATAAATACCACCCCCAAGGCCATTATGAGCTACTGCATGGAAAGTACTTCATACAGTGCCAGCCACATGGTAGTGTTTGTTAAGGTGAGGGGTCTAGCTCTGACAAAAATCTGAGCTCTGCCAAATAATGGAAGATGTTTTTGTTTGGGAAGAAAACAAGGTGGTGTATCAGGGAAAGGAAAAGGAATAGCCCCTCCCCCCATGCCTTTTGCTGTTATGGACTAGGTGTGAAAAGAGCAGCTTCCTTTTACTCTCTAGGATGGGATCATTGTTGGAAGCTGAAACTTTCTGCTTGGAATTATTCTGTCACCAATATTTACAGTGTCTTTGGAGTGGCATGGAAGAAATCACTAAGAAAAAAGACAACCAACTAAGAAATCTACAAAAATTTTAAGCAGGTGATGCATAGAAGTGGAAACTCACATGGCCAATAATCGTATGAAAAAATGTTCAACTTCACTAATAGAGAGAAATGCTAATTAAAATAATGTGATATTATTTACCTGTGTTTGATTTTTAAAATTTAAAAACAGGCCAACTTTTTGATGAGAACATAGGTATATCCAAATTTTCATATACTGCTGATAGGAATGTAATATCTGATAGGATATCAGGATAGAAATGGCAGTGTCCATAAAACTTATTATACTCATATTCTGCAAACTTACATTGTCTCCTCTAGAGAAACTCTTTCAGTTATGGCTGTGTTCATCTCTGTAGCAATGCTTTTAGCAGTGTATATAGTCAGAAACCACTCAAATGCCTATCATTAGGAAAAAGCATAAATAAAATAAATTATAGTGGAAACAAATTATGTGGTACTATTAAATATCAGAAAAATGCTCTGCTTTCTACAGGTCTTATGCAAAGCAGAGCATTTCAAAAGACTCTTCTGGCCTACAGAGCACGTGGCCATTTCTGATATGCTTTGCATGCAAGCTGACAGGAACCCTGAAGTGGCTCAGTGGGTCCTGAATGACCTGGAGCACAGGACACCTACAGTGACTGGAGATCATGTGTTTGAGTCTAGCCACTTGAGAGAACCATGCAGCAATCCCCGTCAGAGGACCAGATACCACTCCAAGACAACTTGTAGGCTCCAAGCAGAGTCCCCGATACTGGAGGACTTTCCCAGACGTAGTTGCCTTGTAGCAGGACCAGGTACCTCCACTTTTAAACACATCAGCTGGCCACCTTCTTGGAATAGAGGAGAGAGATACACTGAGGGATTATATATATATATATATATATATATATACACACACATATATATATATATAAATGTAGATATATATATTAATGTAGATACATATTAATGTAGATATATATATTAATGTAGATATGTATCTACATTATTTTTTAATAAATAAATAATTTAATAAATTAATGAGTCAATACCTTAATAAATTAATACTTACTAAATTATCTTGTGGATGTTTCTACAAGATTTGAAAATTACTGACCCAGAGCAGTATTTCCCTGTGCTTTTATCTTTTAACGTCAAAAAATTTCAGAGCCTTTTGCTGCCGACTGTTTCGCCCCTCCATGCCCCAGCAGTCACTTATTATGTCTCTTGATTGAGGAATGTAGAGACCTGTGTACTCATAAAGCCTGTTGCTATTTCCATGCTGCATGCCTTGCCCCCCATGCTGGGGAGCCTTGGGGCCCTTAACCCCTCCCCCACATCAGGCTTTGGATGTCATCTTCAAGTGAGATAATACATAGAGTCAAGGTATACTGACTGGGTTAAAGTAAGGAATTCAGACTTCAACTTAAATTGTGACCCATTACCAATTACACTGCTTATAGTGAATTCTATAATGATATATTTGTTGGAAATCCTATAATTGCCTGTGAACAGTACAGTTACATGGATTTTTTTGTTGTTGTTTAGTGTTTTCTTGTTATTGTTTTGTTTAAATGTAAATATCTACATATTCAATGATTGGTGAAATCTCATTTTGCCTTTTCTCTATTTTTTCATATATCTTAGACGGAAAAAAAAGGTTACCATTTAACTCCTGAGATTTTCCTAAGACTCTGTGCATCATCAAGGATTAGACCTCTCATTTCATCATTTACTCTTTTTTTCAGTCTCTGCTGGTTAGCCCACCATGCCTCACAGCCCTATGTCTGCAGCCCTGACCTCATCTGTCAGTGATACTCTGCCCTCACCACCAGAGGCACACTCAGTTCAGTTCTGAGTCCAGGAGACTATCCTTTGATGCAGGACAAATTGGGGTGCCTGACAGCTCTTCCCAGACTACCCTGTCCCAAATGATTAAGCTGTGACCAAAAGACCCAGCAAGGTCCAACCTAATGCTTTAGTTGGTGGGAGAGGCCAGGGGAGCCACAGTGATGTAGTGGCCTGATGCTTTGGGAAAGGCTCAGTATGTAAAAGCTACTCTGAAAGGAGTCGCCGAGGTGCAGATGCTTCTATGCTCTGCCAAATAGACATCTAGGGCCGGGGAGTTTTCGGCTTTATGAGCAGATCCAAATGCTGACATAAATCTTGGACCATGTAGAATCCAAAATGGTACAAAACAACAAAGTTCATCTGAATTGTCTCCCATCCCCACTCCTCTCTTGCCTGTCTGCAAGGTATGCCTCCCATCTTTATCTTGTATGTTCACCATGACTTTTCTTTTTAATTGACAGGGTCATAAATTCATTTCTCCTGCACAGTCATTCTTTAGCCCACCTATTTAAATATATTTGAGACCAATATTAAGAGCATAGCTATACTCATTCTGTAACTGGAAGAGAAAAAAAATCCCAGAGCCCAATTTGGACAAAAGCATTTAAAAATAAAACAAAAGATATTTTCAAAGGTTAATGTCCTTGGAATTTATACAAGTGGTGGCCACATCCACTGACCTTGAGAATGCCAATTACAGATGCTCTGCTGCCTGATTAGAGAATTCTCAACTTCAGAAGCAGTACATTAAGTCAAAGTGTAGGTCTTTGAATTCTGATTAATGAATTTGATTAACCATTTGCAATTACAGAGTGGTTTAAAAGCATCCCAGAACCATCACTGATCTTTAATCTGGGTTTAAGAAAGCTAAATATCTAATGCTGAGAATATCTATTTTGCGGCTGGGATGGTTTCCTGAAAAAGCAATGCAGAAAATACACCATTAGATAGTT